>VDFB02355822.1:0-246719 GCA_007258455.2 Sequoia sempervirens | reverse complement strand
ATACAAATATGTTGAAACAATTGGTTTGATTGTATGATGAACAAAAAACAAATTACACCACTTTCAAAATTTACACTAGATGCAACTAACCTATTTTCCATTAACTGAAATTTTTTCACCATGAGAAAACAACTTGGAGCTATCAAAAATTGAAATATTTTTTGTAGAGGACCCTATGTGATCCTGTACTCTTAGAAAAAATGTTTCCAAGTGCCATAGTTTCCATGTAATCACTCATCGAACTTTGCTACCATTTTTGCACTTTGATCTCTTAAGAGACTTCATTGGTAGAATGTGGCTTAGATTGATTCGATGTGTTTGGTGTGAAGCAATTTTACCTTAATCATTTTTTCAATTTTTGGCTTGTATATGTTTTTGGCTTCAGATGTGTCCGCACTCTAGTAAAGTTGTCAAAAAGGTTTGCAATGCATCATGTGGTGGCTGTGTGGCTTTCATCTATCGCCTTCCTTTAGTGAGAGAGCCGGAACATGTGTTAGTTATGTAGATATTTTCTCAAGGAGCGATTTTAACGAGTCTGAGGTTTTCGCCCATTGACATATCATCTCTTCACTATGGGAAGTTTGTGCTTTTAGGAAGCAATCTATTTCAGAGCTAGCCCTTTTTGGTATTTTCGATAGAGGCTTTGAGTCAAAATTATTGGATTACTTGACTGGTCAACTAGACTTTTGTCAGGCTATGTTCTAGGATTTTATCATTTTTAGATAACTATCTTTATGAAATATCTAAAGAGATTTAATGCAGCAGTTGAGAATTGATGAGCAAAGATTGTTATGACCTAACTAATGATCTATGATAAAATCATGTGCTATCAAATGCCAACACCTGGTAGCAATTACTTCTTTGGTTTGGTGGTTGTTTTCTCTTTTGTAGCTATAAATGAGAGGTGGTGACAAAATGAAGGGGTTGATTCCAATTTTCAATTTCCTTTGCTGAGGAAAAAGTTTCTTTAGTTTTCTTAAGTTATAGAACTAGTTTTAGAAGTAGATTTGTAAAACTAATTTTGTCTAGCATGTTATATTGTTTATGTTGAAACTATTATCAGATTGACATCTAACCTCTATTTTAAGGTTCATTTGATATTTAAGAATGAACTGTTTGGAAGAAATCATGGAGACTATGCATAAGTGGACTTTATAAATCTCTCCTTCTTTATGCTTTTATTTTGAATAAAACACTATGTCAAGTTCAATTCAAGTAGTTTAAATTGTTCATTTCTATTCTATAGGCTTATATGTTAGGATAATAACTTGGGAAAATTGGATTATGTCTGTGGACCTCTCTATTTTTCTAAAGGGTTTTTGTTTTGTTATATTGTGATGTAAGAAGAGAGAGAGTTTATGCAATTTTTTATCGTCTTTCTATTAACATTGGAAATCTTTATGTCTGATCGAACCTTAATGAACATTGCCTATGGGGAGATTTGAAAGACTACTTTGTGCTTGTAGTTAGCCTTTATTATCCATTCTCTTCCCTGTAATGAAGGGTTGTGGTGTTCTGTGTCTAAATATATCATTCATAAGAAAGACTGGGTTTGAAATCTTGTAAAATATTTGTTGTATCACCATTTTTATGTTTTATGTTTAGATTTCCTTCTACCCTTTTCTTCAAAACTTAGAGAAGATTCAAATTTGTATAAAAATCCCAGAGATATTTAGTGAGGTGAAAATCAGTCCCCCACTCACTGAATTTCCCATAAGGCCGTCGGAGAGGCACAAGCCTTGATGAACAATAGTTCCTTTTCTAGCATGCCTGGTGGGAGTCGAAGTTTTTCAAACACTTGATCAGAAGTCAAAAATATTTCTTAAATCAGACCAAGGAAAGAAGCTAGAAATTTCACATACGTGCCTAGAATCCAAACAAGAGCATCTTCAAGAGGCCATTTCTAGTACTCCTATTTACCTAACTCAGTGCCTGGGAGAAGAAGACTTATAGGTTATGTATCACCTATAAGGAGCAATAGAGTGATAAGCAAGAGCCCAACATCTAGAGCCTTATCTACCCCACCTAGAGGCCCAACCTTCCAAATAATAATACCTATATACCCGATTCATAAGAATCATTTCTCCAGGGCTCATGTAGTTGCCCCTACTCCAAGAAATTTTGTAACCTTGGATAGTGGTAGTCCACTACAACCACCTACACCCCCAAATGCATGGCCTGTCATACCTGGTAGCACCCTCAAGGCTATCCCAAAATTTTTTGGAGAAGATTTTAAAACCCCATCTGAGCACCTTCAATATATAGTAGAGGTGTGTAGCGTATGTAACATAGTAGAGGAGAATATTGCCTGTAGGTTGTTAGCTACCCCTTTGAAAGGAAAGGCTCAGGATTGGTATCTATCTTTGGCCTCAGGTTCTATCCTCTCCTGGGATCAACTCAAAGAGAGTTTGTTTAAATGGTTCTCAGAGAAGGGAGATCATTCTTCATTGATAAATCAACTGATCACCATCAAAAGAGCCCCACAAGAGGCCATGAGTGACATCAACACCTGGTTTCACAAAAACTGTCAAAGAATCCCTGTGACTGTTCGACCTCCAACTACGGTGGAATTTATGTTCTAATTTAAGGCTTTCAATTTGAACATCGTGGTGATGATAACCTCTATCGGAGGGGATATCTTTCCTGGCACATACAAGTTGGCTATGTGTGTGGAAAATAGTTTGATCAATGCTAGGAAGCTTCCACTATGACCTCCAATGCTAGTATTTATAAAAATATCGAGTAGTCCTTGGGAAGAAGCTACTCCAAGCACTTGTACTACATAAATGACATCAGCTACACCATAATCCATGTACGTGTACCCTGCTACCTAGACAAGTACATTGGGCTCTTCCTTCATAGCAACAAACATCAGCAACATGAAGAGTCTCATGTGAACTTTTGCTAACAAGTTGGTTCTCATCAAATGTCAGCAAGCAACACCTCTGAAGTAGACCATGCAAACCTATGGTGGAGGAAGGCCATCTTATCAGCAAAATATGTACCGAGGACCCTCCCGAGGAGGAGGTCAACAAATGACATCCGCAAACTAGATAGCTCTAGTCACCATGCCACTATAGACGGTTAAGGACAACTAGAGTAAAGAGTTAATCCAAGGAAAGAACAACTTAATGGAAGATGAGAATGAATGGTGTTTCCCATGCTATGATAGTCATATGCCTCAAAATTGTTTGAGGGGAAATATGCAATAGAAGATAGTAGAACAAAGAAACAAGCATGCATCCCTAAATGTGGATGAATATGAGTGCTCCAAAATGGAAAATCTTTGCTTCATAGCACAAATGCAAGGAATTTCCCTAGAGAAAGAACTGGATATTGCACCCAACCAAGCGCTATTTTCATGAATGGAGGAAGGAGATGCAGTGTTCACGAATAAAGCTCTGACAACTAGTACTCCTCAAGTATAGTCATATTACAACACAAGATCCAAAAGAACACTCATGGGAAAATATGTGCAACAAGCTCTACCAATTCCTCAGCCACATCATTTGCTGCTATAAGAAAAGTAGGCTCTGCTAACCACTATCTGAACTACTCCGCAGCCACACACTCCACTATTTCTAGAGAAGGAGATGAATAGGTCACCAAGTCCATTGAAGATGGAACATTTTCTTCCAAAGACAAGAGAAATACCACCATTCAAGCACAAGACCCAACTAGTAGAAATGCTCAATGTGATGCAGCAACTAAAGGAGGTGCCTACCAACATATGTCTATGGGATGTCATATCTATCCCTTAACAAAATAAATTGCTTTGGGAAGCATTAAAGAAAGAAGAACAAATATTGTAGATGGATGCAACTCTATCATGTGGTCAACATAGAGACAAAGGATCCATGTTAGGCCCTTAAGCTCTAAAAGTAGCAACTTATGTGAACGACATGGAAAATGCAAAAGAGAAAGAGGTAAGCAATCTAAAGCCCACATCTTTCTTTTTAACACTTATTATGGGAGATAAGATTTTGCATAATAACATGATTGATTTGGGGGCTAGCACAATGGTAATGCCAAAACAAGTGGTTGATGCCCTAAAACTTAAATATGCACCCCTTGTGACGTAATCATTCAATTAGATGGGAAGAAAGTTCTAACCATCGATCAGATAAAAGATCTATCCCTAGCAATTTTCTCATGTCCAAGCCAAGTGGTCACACAAGAAATAGTAGTGACAGACATTCCCCGAGTCTTCAAAATATCTCTTTCAAGAGATTTCACCATGAATCTCGGTGGATATTCAGTGCTTGATTGGTTCTACTTGATATTGAGAACCAAGCATGGGGAAAAGATGAAGATTTTGTCTAAATCTTTGCATCTTGAACACATAGCAGACAACATAGTCCTATGCTTTGAAGAAATGCATACCTCTTTCTTGTAGTAGGAGAGATATTTTGTAGAGATGTTAAAATATGAAGAAGACTTGAGTGATCAAACCCCTCAGGAAGAGGTGCTACTCAACTAATTCATTTATTTTCACCCATTCAGTAATTTTCATGCAATAGGGCTAGGCACTTACGTGATTTTCAATGATGATCAAGTCTTTCCTAAATTGATAAAGGATCAAGACGAATATGATGATGTGATAGAAAATCATCTATGGACCTTATATTTTGATGGTGCCAAATGCAAAGTTGGCTCTAGAGTGGGTATTCAACTAGTTTCCCTAACAAGATAAGATACCCTCAAATATTTTCATTTTCAATTCTCATGCTGGAACAATGATGTATAATATGAGGCCTCGGTCCATGGTGTGATCCTCACCAAATGAATGGGTGTAAAGAGAATGCAAGCGTTTAGAGATTCAAAATTAGTTGTGAGCCAGGTTTGCAGGCAAGCAACTACAAAGAATACAAGAATGAAGTCGTATAGACATTGGATATGGGATCTGATTGAGAGTTTTGAAGTTTCCAATCTATAGGTTATTCCCTGATCTCAAAATAGTGTCACTAATCAGATGGATTCTATTGGTTCACAATTTGAGCTCATTTCTTATTCAACCAAGTAGAATGTAGTACAAGTCATCATCTAACCTACAATCCCAAACAATGATCAAAACTGGCTTGTATTCAATGATGATATTTGGATTACTACCTTTATATAGAAAGCAAGAAATTTTTTTGACTATTCACAACTAGGAGTAGAATTTCTCAAAGAGTAGGTTATCGAGTTAAAAGGAAACAAGATTCCTTGGGGATTAATCTCCCTTGAAAATCTCTTTGACTGTGAAGATGCAAGAAATGGCTAGCAGAGGTTCATTACGAATGCAAGGGACTATGAATAGCTTGATGTGAGAAATGACAAGAAGTTAAAAGTCAAAAGGGAAGTTTCATAGAAAGAAAAGGAAAGACTAAAGGAGCTATGTTTCAAATATGATGGAGTCATTGTCTAGACCTTTGATGATCTTAGAGGATACAACCTAGGCATAATTCAACATACCATTGACTTGACAGAATGATCAAAGCCTGTCCAACAAAAAAAAGGCCATTCAATCTCAAAGTCGAAGCATTGATGGCACAAGATCTCACCAAAATAGTTAAGTAAAAGATAATATATCCAATTAAGCATTCTAATTAGGTGTCAAATCTGGTACCAATTCTGAAAAAGAATGGCGATATTAGGCTTTGTGTCAATTTATAATATTTTAATAAAGCCTTGCTAAAAGACCACTATCCTTTGCCATTAATGGAGTAGATCTTGTAGATTGTGGTTGGATAAGAGATGTTTTCATTAGTTGATGGTTTCTTAGGATATAACCAAGTATATGTAACCAAGGAAGTTGACCAACATAAGACAATTTTTACCACTAAGTGGGGAATGTTTGCATACTCAAAAATTTCATTCAAACTTTCAAATGTTGGTGCAAATTTTCAACGAGTAGTTGATATTGATTTCAAAGGATTAAGCAACCTAATTATCTTAATATATTTGGATGACCTAGTGGTCTTTTCAAAGTCAAAAGATTATCACTTTGATCATCTAGAGAAGGTTTTCCAGAAATGTCAATAGTTCAAGATTTCTTTGAATCCAAAAAAATGTTTTTTTGGAGTACCTCAAGGTAAGCCACTTGGTTTTGTAGTGTCAAAGGAGGGAATAGAAACAGACCCCAAAAATGTGATATCTATAATGGAGTTACCCCTACCAGTAAATCGGAAGGGATTGCTATCGTTTCTAGGGATGATCAACTTTGTCAGTAGGTTCATCTTTGATTTTGTAGGCATTGTGAGACCAATCATGCTAATGCTTAAGAAGAACCTAATTTTAAAATGGACCCCTAAGGTGAAATCAATTTTTGAGCAGTTAAAGGCATCTATCTCTATTGCTCTGGTATTGGCTAACCTTGACTTTTCCAAACATTTTCTACTCTATGTATATAACTTGGCAAACATAGCATAGCTTCAATGCTCACTTAGAAGGACAAGGGAAATAATGGAGAGCATCCTATTGCATTTCACTCAAGGAATCTTAAATATTATGAGGCCAAGTATAATTTTGTAGAAAAGTAGGATTTTTCCATTGTTAAAATCTTAAAGAAGTTCTGACATTTGGTGTCGGCCAATAAAATCACTATTCTCTTTGCACATCCCAGTGTGCAGGAGTATATCATAGAAGTGAGATAATTTAAAAGAGGGAAAACAAGATAACCAAGATCCTAGAGTATGATGTGGACAATAGACCAACCAAGTAGGTTCAAGGGAGAGGTTTTTGTGAATACGTTGCATAGGAATCAAGTTTCGTAGCTGAAAAGAAGACCAATCAAGTCTACTTCAACCAATTCAAGTCCAATGAGTCTTGGTTGGCAGATCAGACACAATATATGGAAAAGGGGCACTACCCAACCAACCTTCGATCTCATAAAAGGTGATACTACCAATTTCAAGGAACTAGATATGTATTAATTGAAGGAATATTATTCAAAAGAAATTATGATTGTGTCTTGCCCCAATGTTTAGACAAGCTGTAGGAGGAAAGAATTCTTAATGAATTCCATAGCAATCCTGAGGGTGGACATTTCTCCACCAAGAATACCATGTTGAAAATAATATGAGAGATATTATTGGCCCTAAATATTTTCTAAAGCACATCATCTAGTGCAAAAGTGTACTCAGTGCCAATTCTTAGTTGCCAAAAGAAAGAATTTCGCTTTTCCTTTGAGTCCAATTGTAACTGAGGAGCCCTTTGCTCAATGGGGTTTGGGTTTTGTTGAAATGATAAACCCTATTTCTAGTGTTGGCTATAAGTGTATCCTTACAATGATCGACTACTTCACAAGGTGGATGGAGGTTGTAACCCTAAAAAGTGCCACAGAGGGAAAGATTGTCAATTTCCTTGAAGAGATGGTAAGTAGGTTTGGCTTGGCCAAAACCATCATATCTGACAATGCTCAAGATTTTGTAGGTTCAAGGATGTCAGATTTTACTATCAAACATGGGGTTTACTTTAAAACTTCCTCAAACTACTACCCACATGGAAATGGGTTAATGGAGTAGACCAACAAAAACCTAATTAGGTTAATCAAGCACATTGGGTTAGAGTGAAAAAGGGATTGGCACAAGCACCAGAGAGCTACTCTGTGGGAAAACCAAATTACTCCCAAGAAGATCTTAAAGACCTCCCCTTATTAAATAGTGTACAAAAAAGAGATAGTGTTACCTATTTCCATAGAAATTTCTTCCTTACACCTACTAAAATACATAGAGGTTGAAGAAAGTGGCAGAATGGAAGTACAGTTCGTGAAACTACTTAAACTAGAGGAAGACAGAGAAAAATATTATGTACCCATGATCAGATGCCAACAAATAGTAAAGCGATAGTTCGACAAAAAAAACTTCTAAGCCAGAATTCAGAGAGGGGAACCTAGTGCTAAAGTATGATGAGCATACCATGAAACCAAGACAATATACAAAATTTGAAGTGTTATAGAAGGGACCCTTCCATGTTAGTGTGTGTAAGGAAAATAATGTGTAATAAAACTTGAATATATGCAAGGTAACCCTTTAGATATACTGGTAAATCATATTTATCTAAAATCATTCCACTAAATACGTAGTTCTTTAGAAAATTTTAACAGTTATGCACCATATGTAAATATTTTTGTAAATATGCTTAATTTTGAGAATAATCCATTAAGAATAACATAGGAAGAAGTAGGAAAGTTATCTATTATATTACATTAATCAAAAAATTTACAATGTAATATAAGCTGGAGGCTCAAATTTAAATGTAAGAATCTCTCTCGAAAACCCATAAAGAGTCACAAAACGAAAAGATGTAAAAAGGAGGCAACATGGAAAAAATGGTAAAGATAAGCCTCCAACTATTGTTGAGGAAGCAGAAACAACTTATCATCAAGTTTTTCTTCTTCTTCTTATTTTTCTCTCTTAGGATGAAAAAAGGGGGTGAACACACAACACACGCAGGCTCTATACAGGACAAACCAAACGCGGTAATACCCCTCGTCTTACTGGTAGGATTTAGTATTTTTCAATGCGGTTGTTTGCTACTTGTGACGATGATGATATTGTTTGAGTTGGATAATTAGACATTGGATGATGTTGTATTCCATTAGTAGACATGATTATTTTATATGACATTGTGGTTGGTAATGTTAGTTGATTTTCAGAATTATGATATGATGCAGTGCTTTAATTAGATATGTTATGAGATGATTGTTAGTTAGAAATGTAATTCATTGATTAGGTTATAATTGTTAGAATAGGTGTGATGAAGGACAATATAGCATCATTCGTTCGCAAGTGCCCTGCTATGTTGCGATTCCTTCTCACAATGCAGTACTTGATTTAATGCTTTGATTTTATATATATGTATGCACATGTACACAACTTCGTTTGTATGCAGGATTGCAGGTACAAGTCTCGATTCCACCTGCTTCGGCAGGACAGGGCGAGCACCAATAACCCAACGGTTTAATGTTGAAACAAAGGTGACGATGAAGTCCTCCCGTCCCATGATGTCAGGTCGTCTCGTTTGTCTGGTATTGTTTATTTTGTGAATTTGTCATCATTTGTGGCTTGTGTTTTGTGTGTTGTCATATTTTGATTAATGTGGTATTTTATAAGTTATGATTATTTAATTGATGTTGATATTTTATAAGTTGTGAATTAGTTAATTAAATGGGAATAATAATTGTGTATTTTAATGTTGATTTATTTGTATGAAAATATTTAAATATTTTATTTGATTTTTATAAAGTCATGTGTTTCAATTAAATGATAATTAAATATTAAATATGTGTTATTTATTTTAATTAATTATCTGATTGAAGATAATTATTAGAATAAATTATTTAAATTAAATAAGTAATGTGATGTGCAAGTAATGTTGCAAAAACAGAAATAAAAGCAATAAAACAAATAAAAGAATAAAAAGATTGTGTGAGCCAATGAGAATACAGATCTAATTAAAAAGCTGGCTTTTAAAGAATGAGTTTTCTTTTATTCTTGATTTTTAGAGTTTTTGAAAAAAGAGGGATATTATCTTTTAATTAATTAAGAATTTTGGAAGTTTTTTCACACACAGGAGATTAGGGATTGAGAAGTGGCACAAGTTATTCTGTATTTTTGATTTGGAAGAGAACATGCGTTTTTGGCATTTTTTTGCTAAATTGAAGAGAGTTATAGAAAGGGGTTGAAAATCTATTACTAGTTATTTTGAAGTCTTCTGAAAGAGGATTGGGTCGGAGATTTGAGCACGGTGACTTAGAGGAGATTCGAAGCAAAAAGGAGGAGCTCTTCGTGAATTCCGGCGGAAACAATCGTCACCAGACTCTCGAATAAGCGCAGGACTCCAGGTTTTAAACTACTTTTTAGCTCTGGTCTTCTGATTTAAGAAAACAGGAAAAATAAATTAGATTGTTTGGTGAAAGAGAAATAAAACCTTAGAACAAAGAAATTTAAGGAATAGTGAAAACTACTGAAAAATACTCTTTCACTTGGTATCAAAGAATGTTGAGATTTGAAAGTCTTGTTTTGCAAACAACAGAAATTAAACTCTTCGAATGCTACTTTGATATACACGATCTCTTTGCTATTTCTGTAGAAATGAACAATCTTGGTATTTGTTTTTAGAATTGAAATTAAAATAGTAGAAAATTCAAAAAGAAATCAATAGATAACTTAGAAAATCTCACTTATAATTTAGAAGACCTCTGTAGGATTGAAAAACAAAGGAAATCCTCTGATAAATTAGGAAAAATAAAATCCTATGATAAAATAAGAAATATTTTCCCCGCCGCTTGAGGAAGAGCCAGGGGATCCCATGTGAGCTATGCGATGACCCTCCCCGTTTGACACCCGTTTGACTTGTTTATTGTTGCCTATGGAATGGTGTATTGAATGGTGGATTTAGAGTTATTATGGAATCATGTTCCTTTCATTGGTTCTGATTGATTTGGAAATGTAATTTGGGTGTTGGTTCAATTCTTGTGGATGTTATCTCTTTATGATGTTTCTTTGAAGTCTTGTGAGTTTGTTTCATGATTGTTAATTGATAGTGCTTCATGTTATTGTGATGAGTTTCGTGGTTTTAACTTGTTATGTGATTGAGAACGTCAATGGTTGTGCATTGCATACTTGAGTCGTACTTGTTTGGTATCATGTTGTGGTTGAGTCGGTTTGACATTCATGGTCGGGTTCATTTCCTTGTCACCTCTGAGCACGGGGGGTGAGTTACTTGTAATTCACATGGTTGGGTGGAACGTGCTCCGCACCCGTTGGGTTCCCCATCAGCATCTTGTCTTCTCAGCATTTCCACAGTTGGAGTTGTACCAGTATTCACCTTGTATTTCAGATTTCATCGTATTTGTATCATCCCACATGTTTGGGAGTTTATTGTAATTCTTGTATCAATCCCCATGTTGGGAAATCCAATGTAATTCATATGTCAAGGAAAATTGTAACGTAATATTATAATGATGATGTAATAGTTAGGCTCATTTGTAACTCTTTTAAGAGGGAGTTATCATGGATGTATTATGTGATGCTTATTGTTATCATATCACGTTTATTGGATGTATCATTGTTCATGATTATTATAAAGTAATGGTTATGTTTTAATATTTATCTTTACTTTTGTTTTTAGTTGTTGCGATGTAACCTCGCGTGCCCCAGAGAACTAAGTGTGTTAATGTTATGTAATGTGTTATGTGATTATGATTAAATATTAGTACATGTTTAATTTAATTGTTTTAAGAAAAAAATTATTTGCTTTGTGTGTGTTCTCTGGGGTTTGCACGGCGGGCATTACAACTTGGTATCAGAGCATAGGTTCATACACTGGGCACTATGTGTGCTCACTATGTAACCTTGCGTTTAGTCCCTAGAGTCTAGAGTTTCACTTTACCGTTGTCATTGTTGTGAACCTGAGTTTCTTCCGTTAGCCGGTTTCAGGGCAATGGTGCAGGAAACTGATGGGAATGGATAGGACCCTCGGTGTAGTGCGCAATGCACCGATATCCTCCCTATCAAGGATGAACTATGAACCCTTGTGTCATTGTGTGATGTGGTTTCCCGTGTTGTGAGTTATGTGTGTGGTTTTTGGTGTGATCTCTGCGTGATTCTTGTGTGCTTACTCTTATCTATTTAATGGCTTCCTGGAGTAAGCCATATCCTTGGGGGGGAGGATGTAATACCCCCATGTTACTAATACTTGTATTATTATTTCTTACTCTTATGTGTGAGCTTGATTCTAGTTTCTATTGATGATTAGTTCACCATCTTGGTGAGGGAGGATGCCTCCCGTATTAGGGAATCTTATTTCCTTTTGTTTACCGGCTTCCAGAAGTAAGCCGATTTTATGAGGGGGAGGATGTAATACCCCTCCTCTTACTGGTAGGATTTAGTATTTTTCAATGCGGTTGTTTGCTACTTGTGACGATGATGATATTGTTTGAGTTGGATAATTAGACATTGGATGATGTTGTATTCCATTAGTAGACATGATTATTTTATATGACATTGTGGTTGGTAATGTTAGTTGATTTTCAGAATTATGATATAATGCAGTGATTTAATTAGATATGTTATGAGATGATTGTTAGTTAGAAATGTAATTCATTGATTAGGTTATAATTGTTAGAATAGGTGTGATGAAGGACAATATAGCATCATTCGTTCGCGAGTGCCCTGCTATGTTGCGATTCCTTCTCACAATGCAGTACTTGATTTAATGCTTTGATTTTATATATATGTATGCACATGTACACAACTTCGTTTGTATGCAGGATTGTAGGTACAAGTCTCGATTCCACCTGCTTCGGCAGGACAGGGCGAGCACCAATAACCCAACGGTTTAATGTTGAAACAGAGGTGACGATGAAGTCCTCCCGTCCCATGATGTCAGATCGTCTCGTTTGTCTGGTATTGTTTATTTTGTGAAATTGTCGTCATTTGTGGCTTGTGTTTTGTGTGTTGTCATATTTTGATTAATGTGGTATTTTATAAGTTATGATTATTTAATTGATGTTGATATTTTATAAGTTGTGAATTAGTTAATTAAATGGGAATAATAATTGTGTATTTTAATGTTGATTTATTTGTATGAAAATATTTAAATGTTTTATTTGATTTTTATAAAGTCATGTGTTTCAATTAAATGATAATTAAATATTAAATGTGTGTTATTTATTTTAATTAATTATCTGATTGAAGATAATTATTAGAATAAATTATTTAAATTAAATAAGTAATGTGATGTGCAAGTAATGTTGCAAAAACAGAAATAAAAGCAATAAAACAAATAAAAGAATAAAAAGATTGTGTGAGCCAATGAGAATACAGATCTAATTAAAAAGCTGGCTTTTAAAGAATGAGTTTTCTTTTATTCTTGATTTTTAGAGTTTTTGAAAAAAGAGGGATATTATCTTTTAATTAATTAAGAATTTTGGAAGTTTTTTCACACACAGGAGATTAGGGATTGAGAAGTGGCACAAGTTATTCTGTATTTTTGATTTGGAAGAGAACATGCGTTTTTGGCATTTTTTTGCTAAATTGAAGAGAGTTATAGAAAGGGGTTGAAAATCTATTACTAGTTATTTTGAAGTCTTCTGAAAGAGGATTGGGTCGGAGATTTGAGCACGGTGACTTAGAGGAGATTCGAAGCAAAAAGGAGGAGCTCTTCGTGAATTCCGGCGGAAACAATCGTCACCAGACTCTCGAATAAGCGCAGGACTCCAGGTTTTAAACTACTTTTTAGCTCTGGTCTTCTGATTTAAGAAAACAGGAAAAATAAATTAGATTGTTTGGTGAAAGAGAAATAAAACCTTAGAACAGAGAAATTTAAGGAATAGTGAAAACTACTGAAAAATACTCTTTCACTTGGTATCAAAGAATGTTGAGATTTGAAAGTCTTGTTTTGCAAACAACAGAAATTAAACTCTTCGAATGCTACTTTGATATACACGATCTCTTTGCTATTTCTGTAGAAATGAACAATCTTGGTATTTGTTTTTAGAATTGAAATTAAAATAGTAGAAAATTTGAAAAGAAATCAATAGATAACTTAGAAAATCTCACTTATAATTTAGAAGACCTCTGTAGGATTGAAAAACAAAGGAAATCCTCTGATAAATTAGGAAAAATAAAATCCTATGATAAAATAAGAAATATTTTCCTGTAGAAAACAGCAGAGACATAGGGTCACTAAATTCATCATAACTCACAATTTACGAACTGGGTATGGCTGAATTTTTTATATGTGTTAAAATACTTAATGGCGCACCTTCAGTAAAAATTGTAGAAAGACCCAGATCCGAAAACAAAAGTTATACAAGTCGCAATACACTAGTTTTATTATTAGCATTGTTTGAATATAGTAAATTATTTTAATGTATTAATTGATAAGTATTTATATATATGTTTAATTTTATGTATTATATATATATTTAAATATATTTGTTTAATTGGTTATTTTGATAGAATAGATATTTTTAAAAGAAAATAAACCTTAATTTATTATATATATATATATTCTTTTTTTGAAATTTTTTAGCAATTATGTGAATGACTTAAAATAAATAAATATTTTTCCTTCATTTATTATCTTAATTATGTAAGTAATTACTTTTAAAAGAATTAGTTAATTAGGTGAATTAATTAAGTTAATATTTTTAATATTTACTATATTAAGGATAATCTAGCTATGTATATATATACATAATATTTTGTAAACAAGCAATTGAGAGAAAATCGGAAAATTATATATATTTTGATGAAAGATTATTTAGGCCCTTTTTTATAAGAGATACATTTATAAGTTTGTGTTTTTTTTAAGAGTATGAACCTATATGTGCAATGGTATTTTTGGATATCAATAAAACATGTAGAAGTGTGGAGTAGATCTTGCGGTCAAGTTGAAGAGTTATGTGAAACGTGAAAGTAGTGCCTCTATTGTATTGTTGGATTGATTTCTTTATTGAGTGGACTAATTTCCGTATTAAGTTTGTGCATTGGTTGATTGTTCTGTTGTGTTAATCATTGATCTTGTTTAAGTTTGTTTTGAGTCAAATTGTAAGATCGTTGTGTAATGTATTGTTGGGTAACCTAGGAGGAGAAATAGAGGTCTCCCTTGGATACCACTCGAGAGTGTATCAAATTTAATTGTGAAGATTTATTTGGGATATTGCCACTCACTACCTTATGTTTGTTGAATCATTCTTGATATCTTGTTACTATTGTTAGTTCTTTGTTGAGGAAACCCTAGTGTAAGCCTTTATAGAGTCTTTCAGAGGCTTGTTTTATTGTTGGTGAATGTTGTCATTTTATGTGCTCTTGACATGGCAAGATATTAGTATCATTAATTTGAAAGGGTTGTACGAAACTTGGTGAGACTTTGATTATGTGTTTATTGCGAGATGGATTTGCCTCGCTTGTTATGTTTTGAGTTATATGATTTATTCGTGATAGTACAACCCTTGCCTGCTTGAGATATGTTAGGGGTCATAGGGAGAGTGGCTCTTCGTGGGCGCCGGCGCCTCGGGTAAGAGGAAGTGCCAGGGGAACCCACGTAAGAGTAGTTAAACAAGTGATAACTTAATTAATGTATTTAGTGGGTTGGGTTAGTTAACACATAACAAGATAAAAACATGCACCTCACCCATGCCGTTAGCGCTCTCAAAGGCTAAGGATGGGTGGGAAGACCTGGTTGGTAAGGTCACTACCTTGTCTCTATGAAAGGTAAGTGGCTCCGCATGAGTAACCCTATGGGGTGGCACCTTGAAATAGGATGTCTAGATAACCATAGATGAAGGCGGCTCCTTGAGCTAGGTTGTCTGGATAATCCATGTATAGATGGAGGCGGCACCTTGTGATAGGTAGTCTGGCGAATTCATGTAAGACCATGCGATGACACTCTCCACTAGACATCCTTGTTGTTCTTTTTTCTTGTTGCCTCTGGATATTGTTATTTTTATGTTGCTCTAATTTTAGGGCTAGGGAATCCATAGGTGGGTGTCGGCGCCTCAGTTGGAGGAAGAGACAGGGGATCCCATGTGAGCTATGCGATGACCCTCCCCGTTTGACACCCGTTTGACTTGTTTATTGTTGCCTATGGAATGGTGTATTGAATGGTGGATTTAGAGTTATTATGGAATCGTGTTCCTTTCATTGGTTCTGATTGATTTGGAAATGTAATTTGGGTGTTGGTTCAATTCTTGTGGATGTTATCTCTTTATGATGTTTCTTTGAAGTCTTGTGAGTTTGTTTCATGATTGTTAATTGATAGTGCTTCATGTTATTGTAATGAGTTTCGTGGTTTTAACTTGTTATGTGATTTGAGAACGTCAATGGTTGTGCATTGCATACTTGAGTCGTACTTGTTTGGTATCATGTTGTGGTTGAGTCGGTTTGACATTCATGGTCGGGTTCATTTCCTTGTCACCTCTGAGCACGGGGGGTGAGTTACTTGTAATTCACATGGTTGGGTGGAACGTGCTCCGCACCCGTTGGGTTCCCCATCAGCATCTTGTCTTCTCAGCATTTCCACAGTTGGAGTTGTACCAGTATTCACCTTGTATTTCAGATTTCATCGTATTTGTATCATCCCACATGTTTGGGAGTTTATTGTAATTCTTGTATCAATCCCCATGTTGGGAAATCCAATGTAATTCATATGTCAAGGAAAATTGTAACGTAATATTATAATGATGATGTAATAGTTAGGCTCATTTGTAACTCTTTTAAGAGGGAGTTATCATGGATGTATTATGTGATGCTTATTGTTATCATATCACGTTTATTGGATGTATCATTGTTCATGATTATTATAAAGTAATGGTTATGTTGTAATCTTTATCTTTACTTTTGTTTTTTGTTGTTGCGATGTAACCTCGCGTGCCCCAGAGAACTAAGTGTGTTAATGTTATGTAATGTGTTATGTGATTATGATTAAATATTAGTACATGTTTAAATTAATTGTTTAAAAAAAAAAATTATTTGCTTTGTGTGTGTTCTCTGGGGTTTTGCAGTGAACATTACATGAAACTTGATTAAAGAGAAAATATTCAGCCAAGCCAACTATCTAAGCAGAGTGGAGGCTTGCCCGATATTGGGTTACAAATCTAAATTAGAAAAAATTAAATTGTATCCTTCATGTGGTAAAAGAATTAGGTGTTATATGGTGAGGGTCCTTTTTTAAAATGTTGTTTCTGAAAAAAAAAAATAGTTTTCAAAGGAGATGGAAAAAAAGTGCAATATGATTCCAAAAATTTTGAAAAAAATATATTTAGAATCTACAAACAAAATGTCACGAAAATCTAGTTTGCATCATCTTCAAATTCCTCATGGTTTAACTGCTATAGGTACCCGAAAATGAAGATTTAGTTAAAAAATATATTTTAGTGTTCAGTTTGGCCAAAAATTGTAAACCACTATTGTGGGATCACCCGTATGTTATAGTCTATACAAGACTAGAATAAACCCAAGTGGTGGGATTCTTTAGTCATTTAATGGCTAATATTGGATTAGTAAATTGGGATGCAATGAAGAGTGTCTTCAGATATTTTTAATAACTCTAAATACTTCATTTATTATCATCGTAATTATACAAGGGACTAGTATTCAATGACTATTTATGGATTTATTGATTTAGATTGGGTTGGTGATGTAAAAGGTAGTAGATCCACTAATAGATATGCTTTCACTATGTTTAGTGGTGTTATCGATTTAATGAACAAGCAATAGGTTGTGGTTATTTCATCCACTAAATAAGTAGAGTACACATGTTAGCTACTCATGCTTGTAAGGAAGCCAATTGACTTAAGCCCAATTGCATTTGAAAATATGGGGATAATTCCAAGAGCTATTATAGTTCTATGTGGGAGTTAGAGTTTCATATGTCTAATAAAGAACTTGTGCTTTCATATGAGGATAGAATGTTAATTTTGTATAATTATCATTTTCTTATTATTAGAGTAAAATGAAAAATTACCTAATTAATTAATTAGGTCCCTTTCACTTTATTACATACTAAGCTTAGGCAAGTGTTTCTCTGTGTAGGTCATGAGATATTTTTTCTCATGGCAGGTATAGAATGAGGACACTTGTCATGATCTAATTTAATTCCCATCCAAGGTTTCATCTAGGGTTTCTTTTTCCTTTTATAAGGATTAATTATTGTAATTTATAATATCTATTCATCCAATCAATTCAAAATCCTATTAAGATGGTCTTTTGGATCAATATAGTTCTCAAGGTTACATAAAAAAAACATATTCTTTTTCTCTTTATGATAGGATTTTTTGTTGTAGGTGAGTTATGAGAGATATGGATTTCAACAATCAACTCAAACATGGTATAAGAGAACTAGATCTATGACTTCCTTTTTTTTTTTTAGATATTCAATCTTGAAGAACAAATCAAAGCATCATAGAGAAAAATGAGCATCACCATTGTATTTAGAAGGCTCAAAAATCCTAAGTTCATCTAGATCTAAATGCTAAAAATCAAGTAGTTGAGAAAAGGAATAAGAATTAGTGGGTTGGGAAATTATGCATATAATTTTGTACAACCATATAGATCTATAAGGTTGTACAACAATGTATGTCTTAGTCACCATTAAACCTATAAACCCTACTTGCTATGTCCCTAGTTTTTTTAAATATTTTTCTTTTTTTTGGATTTATGAAAGAGAAATGAGATTAGGGTAGCCATAAATTATTACTTTACCTTGACTAGGTATTGTATTCATGGGCACGATATCCTAAAGGCGTGTTCTCTATGTTGTCCATATTCCCCACCATTGACATCTATCCTCAACACCATCAACAACATGGGAAATTTTACCATCACACATAAAACCACCTTGGAAACCTCAATACCACCTCCCTTTCCCAAAATCCAATTCTCTCCCTCAAAACAATGGTTTTTGGTGGTAGCTAGAGGTTTCAAGATAAAATCAATAGTTTTACAAAAATTAAGGGAATAGTTTGAGGAAAAAGAGCACATTTTGATGCATGACTTTGCAATGATGCTAATAGTACATTTTCCTAACCCCCAAACCATAGCTTTTTTTCCCCTAAAGGAACTATTTTTTATTTTACATAACTTTGGCATACAATGTCAAAAATTTTCCAAATTAGATAGCAATAAAAAGTTGATCTGGTATACTTTCTAATGGTATGGGTCTCTATATTAGTTTTTCAACTCATAATTTTAATCACTTGTTGAAGTTAGATCATTTTTTTTGGCTTCTAAGCTCATAAATATTTTCCTATATCTTTATTTTTCATGATTCTTACAATGTTGGAAAGGTATTTTAGAGCTCTTAAGATCTATCCATGCATTTTTTTTATAATCTACCCTAGTTTTTTTATTATTAATTTTTTCATTATTCCTCTAGAGAACAAAAAGGTTGGTCCTTAAGAATAGATGAGAGTACCACAAGCTTTAGGTGAACCACCTCTAGGGAAATTACTAAGATCCTTAGATAGAAATATTTATGATAATTTTCTAAAAAAAAGACAGGTCTTAAAGTCATCCATTTTTGTCCATCTATATTCCCAAAAAATCACTAAAGGGATAAATAAGATGAAAGGAATAAATAATCAAAGGATGGAGATCCCAAAAGTCTTTCTACAAAAGATCTTTACAACCATTTTTTATAATAGAAAATATCCTATAATTTATAATAGAAATGTCTCTCTTAACAATATCTCAAACCATTAATCCATTTCCCACACATATCCATCATTGTAATACTATCATCAAGAACACAACCCAAATACTTTCTATTAAGAATTTTAGCACAATATTTATCAAGAAATTTGCATTAATGTCAATTAATTTAGCCTCCAAAGATTAACTATTGATCTCAACCTACCAAAGGCATAAACTAATATACTATTTAGGATGAAAAATATAATCCTAGCTAGCTAGAGTCCACTTGTGGGAATTCAAATTCATTTCCTAAATAAATTTTCTTGAAAGAGAGTTAATTTCCTTGAGAAAGCTTTTTTAGATCCAAGAATATATACATAGTAAAAGCATATAACATATATTTTAACATCAAATATTTAGCAGAAGATAGCCATAAAAATTTCCATAACTGACTTACATACAAAATCTATCCAAAATTCTCTTCCACTACTCTCTACTAGGTCTACCAATAGATAAGGGTATGCCCAAATAATCGAAAGAAATATATCCTTTCTTGAAGTGAAATATTTATGCAGTTATTTTTTGAATAAGCACAAGAGTATTAAAGAAAAACATGTTGAATTTATCCTTATTAATCCATTTTCGTAAACTAGTTGAAGAAATTCTCATATCCTTCCTAAAATGAGGTGTCTCATAAATTTATCAATGATCATCAAAGTAGTATCATTCATAAACTAAAGATGAAATTTTGAATCTAGATTTAGAGTCCAAGACCAACTTTGGATACAACCATTGATTCTTTGGCACTTTCTAGTAAACACTCTAAACCTTTTTCCATCAAAATAAAATATAAGGAAAGATAGGATCTCCCTAACAAAGACCCCTTTATGTAAAGAAATAGGGGAAATAATACCATTACTAAAAAAAAAAGGAAGAAAAAGTCACACAACTCATGACCCAATCAATCCACTCCTACCCAAAACTAAAAAATAGATATTTTTTTAGAATAAAGACCATCTAACCATAGCATAAGCCTCAAGTCCTAATATATTTTAATAAACATAGACTTATCCTTGGATATGGACATATAATTAATATCCTCTATAGAAAAATAATACCAACAAGTATCTAAAACCATTTTATAAAACCACCCTACTAAAAAAATAATAAAAGAAAAAATCTACTTCAATTGATCAACAATATTTTATGTAATAATCTTATGTCAAAATTTAATAGAAATAAACACATGCAAAATGAATTAGCCCCATATTTTGAGGAATCAATCCCAAAAAACATAGAATAAATAGCTTTAATAATCTTCTTATTGATTGGAGATTCCATAACAACCTCCAAAAGATAAAAATTTAAAATATCCCACAATTCCTAAAAAAACTTTTCAATAAGGAAGTCATATAGATTAGGTGATTTACCTTTCTTTCATCTAAAAAATCACTTTTCCAATATCATTAATAGAAATTGGCCTAATTGACAAATTATTCATATCTCCATAAACCAAAGGTGAAATATAGTCTAAAATGATTTTCTCCTCCACAACACTTAGAAAATTTTCTTCAAATAGGGAAGAAAAATGTATGATAGTTAGAAGAAACATGAGTAACTTCAAAAACATTCATAGAAAAAAAGAGAATTATTATTTTTCCTAGATTGAATCCAATCAATATGAGATTTTTTTTAACTAAAAATCTCTTCACAAACTTTCCATTAATTAAATTATTTGGAGAACAAAGACTCCTCAATAAGCCTCTCTAAATTCATAAAAATTCCTTTATCTAAAAAGTAATAACATCCAACCTTCTTGAACCTAGGAATTTTATCAAAATAATTTATCAAAAGAACATTTTTCCACTACTTAATATTAAATTTTACATACTAAATTCTATTTAAAAAAAAGCTATACCAAATAAATCTTTACATGCCAACCACCAATCATCCATGTGCTCATGAATACCTAAATATCTTAGCCACATTAAAACTAGAACTTGAAAGAAAGGATTTTTGGGAAGAGGAAATAAAGGGGAAGAAAAATTGATAGGCTAATAATCAAATTATTTTTCACTATAAGATGTTGGAATTAGAGATCTAGTTGTCACCAATTCAACATTAAAAGACTAAAATATGGTCTAGATGCTTAAAAATTGAAGAAATTATATATTTTTAATTATTTTAAGTAAAACTTCAAACTCTTGGTTTAATATCAACCATTTTAAGATTATATATGTTATCCTTGAATAAGGAAAATGGTAGATCTAACTGGATAGAACCACCAAGTTCCTCGTCAAGTATTAGAATATTTTTTAAGTCAATTACTAGAATCCAAGGATTAGTAGGGATCATAGATCAAATAAATATAATATAAAACAGAAGTAGGAGAATACACACTAGATGGAGCAATTACAGTGCTTGAGTTAAAGAAATAACCCTTCATTGATAAAAATAAAATAAAATGTTTTTTTTGCAATCCAAGAAGAAGAACTCAAGTAGTGAGGATTCCATAAATAGGTCATCCCTTTAATAAGATCTAGACCACCAATACATTGATAATGGATTCCTTTCCAAACTTTGGAAGACTAAGAAAAAATATCCTCTACTAAAAGCTTATTTTCTTGAAGAAAAATAATTTATTAGGCTTATATTCCCAAATAAGACTTTGAATATCCATTTTAGGGTACTACTTAGACCTTTGTAGTTCCATCCAATAACTATCATTTTTGGATATGAGAGATGAGAATCTAATTTCCAAATGACTCTAAATTTCACTAAAGATTCCCCTATAATTTTTACCTTAGATCTCAACCTCTTTTCTTTCCCACTTTGGAAGCTTATTCTAAAGAAACCATTTTGATATTATTTTAAAGACCAAGAGGAGGATTTTTATTCTTTAGTTCATCCTTTATACAAGTTATCTCATGAGACACTTCTAGCGAATAGCATAATCTTCATAACCTTCATTTTGTGTCTTTGGCATAATAAGAAGATAAAAAATCAACTTAGAATAAACAAAATTAGCATCCTTTGTCTTAGTATATTATTGGTAGAAGTAGAAAATCCTTCCATAGAAGACACCAATATATGATTTGAAGTATTCATTATTTCTAAATTGGGAAATGGTCTAGACTAAGGAGAACCAAAACTAGGTAGTAGATCACATTTTTGAAAGGACATTAAACTTGTTAGATACATTACCTCTTGGAATATATTTTCTTATGAAATTTATTTTCCTTCCTTTATACTCGGATTTACTAGGGATAAACACATTTGAATCTTGCTCTTCCACATGGATCTAACCTTTCCATTTATAATTAGTCATAGCTAATAACTCCCTATAGTAGATTATGAAGCCATTCAGGTCTTGATAGGATAATTTCTCTATAAATTCCCATAAGCATGTAATGCACAATACTAAAAAGAAGGGAATCATTATCTAGTTTTTGTCCATCTAACTTATGTTCCCCAATATAGTCTCTAAAGAATCAAAGGATAAATTATTCAAATTAATTTTAATATAAATATATTCATAGGTAGTTCCTTTATTTTGATCATACGATGTCAAGGATCCAATGTATTACAAAGGAATCACATAATAGAATACACTATATCTAGTCTTTAGAATTATATAGGAAGCTAAAAGAGATAAACCTAAATAGGAATCATACAAAAGGGTTCTTCCACTAGATCAAAACCCACATGCCAAGTTGTGATGAATAACCTAGGTTGATTATAAGAGTATGGATCACTCCCAAAAATCATATTCCAATAGTCATTCTAGACAAAAAAAACCCATAAATAAATACCCACTCATTACAAGAATAATCTCCATATCTCCTTCAAGTTGCTAAGTTCATCAATAGAAATTTTGTATCTATTTTTAAACTTTATGTATATATTTTGAAGAAAAAATTTATAAATTATATTTTTATTTAATGTTTAAAGTATCTTTCTATCTTAAATTTTAATAAAATAATATTTTAGAAAATTTAATAAAAAGTAATATTATTTATAATTATTGAATATAAATATTTAAAATTAACTCATTTTATATTTTTTAAATTAATGAAATATGTGACTTATCTTATTTTTTCTCTTTTTATCATATTTTCTAAAAAAACAATTTCCAAACTTTAAATCTATCCTATTAAATACTTTAGATATGATTTATATCATTAACCTTTTTTATCTATCCTATAAAACACTTTAGAAAAAATATCATGCTCAATTTAATGGACGTGTTCACTATCTTAAGACTTATGTCACATAATTTTATCTAAGAGTCTCTACATATCTTTTCTAATATGTTTCACATAATATTTGGTCAATATTGTTACATAAGGGACTATATCTGATGTATAAATGAGTGATAGTTTTGCAACAAATGTAGTTTTTACAAATGTGATTGAGTAATCTTGAATTTAATTTTTTATTATTAAAAAAATAATCTTGGAATTCCAATCACCAAAAGGGGGTTTACTAAAGAAAATGAAGAACAAAATATAGGATAATTTTGAACCATATTATTGTCTTAGATAGTACCATAATATTTAAATAATATTAAAAATCATTTGGGATTCATTACAAAGTATTATGCATACCCTATAGAACTTCCTCACAAGAAAATAAATATTCAATAACTAAAAAATAATTAACATCACTAAATCATTAAGGTGACTTTATTAAAAATTCAAACCTTAATTTTCAATGCTCCCTCTTAAGGTTTATAGTACAAAAAATAAAATTAAAATTAAAACATGCTAACAAATCATAACCTCATACTCTTTCGAACCTTCTCTTTAAATTTTAGAAATCCATCAAGATACCTTGTAAGCCCTATAAATATGTAGCTCCCAAGATCAATTCCAAAGTTCTCATATATACCAATTATAAATCATAAATTATGGATCTCCTAAATTATTCAAAAAACATCAATTTTGAGCTATAGTTCCTTCAAGTTCTCCCATGAACCCTATAAGGATATAATTGTCAAAATCCACAAAATCCCAACCTATCTACACAAAAATCTATGCTCATTTTTATCTACATTAGATCCATTCCTATCTTCAATAAAAAATAAATTCTTAATATACGAAACTTTCCTCACTTTCACCATTCAAAGAACAAAACATTAAAAAACAAATTGATTCCTCATAAAAATTACCATCTTTAAGTGATAAGCTAGATTGAGATGATGAGATCCCTCCAATGTCTAATTTTTGTCATCCTCCTCTAGTGAGGAGTTCTCAAAATAAGTATTCAAACCTTGTATCTTAAAAAAAAATCTAATGAATCCTCAATAAAGGCTATATTAACTTGATTTAATTTTTCTTTTTAGCTTTCCCTTGAGAATACCATTTGCTTAATTTATAGTTCTAAGTTGTGAGACATCTTTTCTTGCATTATAAATATTTCCTCGATGTTTGTATATGATCTTCTATAATTTCTTCATTTGTATAGCACATTCTCATGTTGAGAACCACCCTCTTTATCTTAGATATAATTCTTCCCTTTTTAATCAGGGAAGAGAGCTAGATCCATATCTTATAGAGCTTGAGAATGTATCTAACTAAAATTCAAAAAGACATTATTATATTTAGAAGGGAGACTATTTAACAAAATGAATTTTCCATACTTATCATCTACCATAGCCATAAATTTTGTTAGCTATCCAATGAGAGACCTTAGATTGCTTATATGACTAGAATTAATAGCTTTTACATCCATCTTGAATATTAATCATTGAAGTTTTATGTAAACTTTGAATTGAGTTCTTTTTCTCCAAATAGTATATTTAGATTATCCCAAATTTATCTAGACGGTCTTTCCAGATAAACATGATGTAACTAAAAATTAGAGAGAGCAAGACCAATAATAGTTTAAGGTTTATCATTTGTAGTATTTAAATCTAGTAACTTATTTTCATATGTAGGTGATTTCTTATTTTCCATTATGATTTTCTATGAATTTTTGTTCATTAGTTGAGCATATAGATTTTTTATTTCTAAGTATAAAATTTGAGGCTAAAACATTTATCTAATGAAATCTCCATTCTTAGAAAAATACCCAAAAATTATACAAACCTCACAAAAACCATCATCTTAAAAAATTAAAATACTTGTAGCTTCTTCAAATTAACCCACTTTAGTTTTTTTCAAAATCATTTGATATATATGGGTGTGGGGAGAATCTAGTCCCTAACCATTGCAAAAATAAATTATGACAGTAAAAGAATTTTAAACTTATTGAAAAAAATATCAACATGGTATGCCAAACATATAAAATGCTCTCTCAACATTTCAACTTCTTCAAATAAGGAATGACTAGTTGGAAAATATAGGAAAAATGGCATTGCACCTAGAAGAATATCATTTTTCACTTGTGATAGCCTAGCACATAAGTGAAATGTTGCGGATTTTTTTCTCATGCTTATACTTCTTACAAAAATCTAATTTGATGTTGTCCATGTTGTTGTAAAAGTTATACATTAAAATTGACTACCATTATTAATATCACTTCATGGAAAAGGACCATTAGAAAATTTGATATCATATTGAGAAATGAAAGTTCAAAATTTAGAAAAATGTTAAACCATATTACTTTCCTAAATAACACTAATATATCTAAATAATATTAATATTTTTGGGATGTATTATAAATATTATATAAATGATTATAAACATAATAAAATAATATTAATATCACTAAATTGCTAAATTGTTTTTATTATAAATGTAAACATTAATTTCCAACAAATTTTGTAAAGCTTATTTATTTAATTATGACTAATGTAAAGTGGTTGAGCTACAAATTATATGTTTAGATTCTTGAACAATGTAGCTGTCTCATCTCATAGGATAATATTTATTTTTATATCTAAAATAAATTATTGTAGTGAAAACACCTACCAAACATAGTAGTGTTTTTAATTTAAATTAAAAAAATAATAATGTTATGTGTACAAACGATTTATTATCATTCTTAGGAAATGCTACTATATTTCTTTCATTCAATACTATTTATTATTATAACACACTACTATGTTTATAAAAATGAAGGTAGAAGGGTTGGACTTAAAGAGCACACACTAAATATTCACTAATATGTGTTGTTTCATGTGAGGCCTTTCTCCAAACTCCTTTCAGTTCTCCAATTTCTATTTTTGTTGCTCATAAATATAATTTGGTCATTTAAATTTATTTTGTAATTATAAACATATTTGAATTATTATTTTAAAATTATTAAATAATATTAATTAATAGTTAAAATTATTTAAATTATCTTTAATATTATATAATATATTTAATAATGATTTAATTAACATTATATCATTTTTTGAATAAAGAGGGTAAAAATTTATTGCATCCAAAAAATCAACTGTACAAACCAATCAAGGTTCAAAATAGGCACCCTGAGAGAAAACCAAGAACCCCAAAACCCACAAATGGCCCAAAAAATAAAGCACAACTGGACCACCCAATAAGAACATCAACCATCCATGTACTCCAAGATAAGCCTCTCAAGATCTTGGTAATAATCTCAAGATAACTACTCCCATCCATCAACCTTCTAGCAATCAATCTCCTCGGAAGCCCATTTGCCCAAATAATCAGAAAACCTATTCCACTCCTAGGGGATATGAATGAAGGAAACAAACTCCAATATAAAACATACATGCAGCATATGCCTAACAACATAAGAAAGTTGCCAATTAAACCCATCCAACTTCTGCTTAGTCAACAATTTAACCATGATTTGAGAGTTTGATTCACATACAATTGTGTACCACCCAAGAGTACAAGCTCTCTCTCTATATCTACTAGAATCATCAAACCTTCCATGAGGTTTTTAGATTGCTACCCCTTATGAATTGAAAAGAAGAAAATTTCCCTGCCAAAACCTATCTCTTCCAATACCACCAATCTTGAAATAGGTCCAAGATTACCCCTTAAAGAGCCATCAATATTGATCTTTAAAATATCATCCAAAGGAGGGGACCATCAATCATCTCTTTGAACCTTATTTTTGGCCTAATTACCCCAATGAACACAGAAAGAGTCAAGCATCATACCACACAAGCCCAAACTATTCACAATATTTTAATCTCCCCTTTCCAAAGGAAAGTACACTTCACACTTAGCTTCCACGGTCTCTTGAATCATACTGACAACCCTTGCCAAACCTATTGAATCATCGGCTTACTACCTCAAAAAATCCTACAATTCCTCTCTAGCCAAATCTACCAAAGGATGAAAGTGGGACCAATATTCCAGACAATAAATAGAGGAAATAAACTTTTATCAGAGGCCTCCCCAGACTATTCCAAAAATCAATTAGAGAAGAATGAACATAGGTTGTTTCCAAATACCCCACCAAAAGTGCCAAATAAGGAAAGAAAAAGGACATTAGAATGACAAGTGGGATGAATCCTCCTTAAAGTAGCCATAGAGAGCACATACTAAAGGACCCTAGAAACCGCACTTGCAAAGATTATCCCAAGTCAAAAATCTATTCCAAGTACGTGTCCATAAGAAGTAATTACACTTGGGCCAAGAAAACTTATTCCAAACATCTTTCCAAGGTGATCCCACAAAGCTGGTTTACAATTTCTAGGAGATTCTTCATTTTTTTGTTGAAATCACATATTTTTAGAAAATATAATGATTTAAGCCTTACAAAGTCCCATTTAAATCATTCCAATTGTAGAAGGTTTGATCAAACTACCTTAAATCAAAACCCCTTGGATAGAACCCCACTAGTTTTAAACCATAATTAGAACAAAGTCTCCTTTACACCTATCAAAATGTTGATAAAAAACCACTTGTGATTTACCTTTTTGGTGATCAAATGAATTCATTTAAAACTTATATTTTGTAAGTATGTAGTCCTTATTATAAGCTTCCCAAAAAGTATAATTTTAAATAAATTTAATTTTATTATTATATTTATTTTTTATTTCTTGTGAATGTAGGGTTTTCACTGAAAATCAAGCTCTCTAATCTGCACATGTGGAAAAATAGCAGATTATCATTTTATTTTTTTGAAAAATATGAGTGCACCAAATATTGAAGTTCTTGATCCAACAAATAAAAAAGAATTTTGATACATACAAAAAAATTTTGCGAATTATGTACAGTCGTGCTATGTCTAAATTGTAATTGGTTTGACTTTGATACTTGATTAAAGAATAAATATTCAATAAAAAACTATCTAACCAACTGGAAGCAACTAGATATCGGATTTACAAATCTAAATTTGAAAGAATTAGAATTTTATCCTTCATTGCAAAAATTTATGCGTTATATGGTGAGTCACTTTTTAAAAATGTTTTTTTCTGAAAAAACTAGTTTTCAAGGGAGATGGAAAAAGAAGTGCAATCTGATTCCAAAATTTTTGAAAAAAATATATTTAGAATATATAGAAAAAATTTCACGAAACTCTAGTTTGCATCATCTTCAAATTCCTCATGATTTAGCCACTATAGGTGCCCAAAAGTGAAGATTTATAGTTAAAAGAAATTATTTCAATGTCCAGTTTGGCCAAAAATTGTAAACCACTATTGTGGGATCACCTTCCACTAAGAAACTTCCAACCCCCTATAATTTTGATAAATCAACTCCTAGTAGCCACTAGCCACCGTGTAGAACCCCCTAGGGTCAAGGCTCCATGCAAAAATATCCTTCTCCCTTATAGAACTACAATCTCTAGCAACAAGAATGTTACTTAACAAGGTCCTCTTCCAAATCCCCAGTTGGCCACTCACTAAGGTCCTTCCATCTATACACTTCCACCTACCCACAAAAGTGAATATATTTGAAATCTTCAACCCAAGACCAACTAGCCTCCAAGAAACAATGAAAAAGATCTTACAAATGAGGATAGTTGGACATTATTTGGATAAAACCATCCCAAGAGTCAAACCAAAAGAGAGCATCTAACCCCCTATTACAAATACAAAAAAAACTTTCCTTGATCAACTTAGCTCCTTAAGCATTCCCCAAATCATTGAGCCTTTACTCAAGAGTTCAAACTGAGGAACCTCCTTCACCAATCACTTCAAATATTTTTTAGAAATAATCCTGACCTAGAGCTAGTTTTTTTACTACACCATCTCTAGTAGAAAGGCTAGCCTACCACAACCTAAAGCCTCCAATTTTTTTTTATCTACAAATGGTCTCCAAATTCACAAAAATCCATTTCATGGATGTCAAGCTGGTAGCCCAAATAAATTTCCTAGAAAGAGAGTCTAACTCCCTAATTAAACTTGAAGGAGCAACCTATAGCATACACCTGTAATTGGGAAGATCTTGCACCACCAACTTAAGAAGAAACACCCAACCCACAGAAAATAACCACCTATGATTCCAATGGTTCACTTGTGCATGAAACTTGTCTAAACTATTATGCCAAGAGCCCCTAGGAAAGGTACACATGAAAATAGGAATACCAAGATAGGTCAAAGGAATTTTTCCTTGATCTGAAATCTAAGGATCCGGGCAATCCTTCATTGAATAGGTTGTGATAAGTGTTGAAGAAGAAGATAAAGGATTTACCTTCATTGATCTGTTGTCCTATGAGGTAATCATCCAAAACCTTATGAAAATTAGTAGCCTCTCTGATCTTAGCCAAAACCATCAGAGCAGTATCATCAACAAATTGCAAGTGTTATTGAGGAGGTAAGCCATTACCCTAGTTCCACTCATGGATAAAACCATGATTAGCATGGCTCTTAACAACTCTCCTCAAACCTTTAGCCAAGAGAATTAATAAGTATGGAGATAAAAGATCCCCTTTAATAAGACCTCTAGAAGCCCTAAACAAGGGGGATGGATCCCCACTAACCAACACATAAAAGGAAGAGGATGCGATACAACTCATTACCCATGTAGTCCACTGCTTAGCATAACCAAAATCCCTAAGAAATTTCTACAAAAAGGACCATTTGACCCTGTCATAGGCTCTTGTCATGTCCAGTTTGATAAACATGAACTTTTCCTTAGAGGCCACCATAGAATGGATAGTATCAGCCACAATAACCACACCATCAAATATTTTCTTGTTAGCAATAAAACCTCCTTATTCCTTAGAGACCAGCCTGCTGATCCACTACTTTGTAAAAAATGGATCATATCTTGAACCCAATTGGTGGTCCCTATTGGTACATCATCTCGAGCATCCCAAAACTCATTTGTATTAGCAAGGATAACATCTCTTTCTAGTTCACTTTCACTGCTTGACTCTGTAGTAAGCTGCTCACAAAGACCCTTACCCCTAACCAATTTGGTGATCTTAATATCTACATTATACTCCATGACCCTGGTGATCCACCGTGCCCTTTTTCATTCAGATCTTTATTCAATAGAAAATCCTTCACACTTGAGTGTGCCACCATGACATGAATTTTATTATGGGAGATCAAAGGCTTGAATTTCTTTAGGCTTATGATCACAACAAGAACATGCCTCTCTACAAAGGAGTATTTATGTTCATAATCAACCAATCCTTGACTGAAAAATGCTATTGGTTGTTCTAAATTTTCTTCATTTTTTTGGACCAATATTGCAGAAATGTTCCTTGTGCTACCATAAGCATACAGATAAAAATATTTAGAAAAATTGGGATTTACCAGCATAGGAGCTGCTGCTAAGGCCTCCTTGACTTTTTCAAAACTACTCTTGGCATCTCTTGTCCAATTGAAAATTGCATTCTTCTTTAACATAGATGTCAAAGGCTATAATAGGTTTGCAATGTCTGGGATGAACCTTCTTAGAAAGTTGATCTAGCCTAGAAAGCTCTGTAGACCCTTCTTGTGATCAGGCAGCAGCAACTCAAGTATGGCTTTGACTCTTTCAGGGTCAATAGCAATTCCTTGCTTTGACACTATGTTCCCTAATAATTTCCCTTCATGAACAGCAAAGATACTCTTCTTTGGATTGAGAGAGATCCCAAACTCTTTGCATTTTTTAAAAACCTGCCTGAGATATGACACATGTTCATCAACATTCTTGGAATAAACCGTAATATCATCTAGGTAAATCAGCATGATCTTGTTGATCAAACTTTGAAATGCCATGTCCATATCCATTTGAAACGTGGCACCGACATTAGATAGACCAAAAGGAATCCTTTTGTACGCCATGGTGCCCCACTTAGTTGTGAAGGCAGTTTTAAACTAGTCCTCCTCTTTAACCAGCACCTGATTATACCCTAAAAAACCATCTAATAAGGAAAATCTTTCAGAGCCAGCAACTTCTTGTAAGATTTGTTCCATGGAGGGTAGTGGGTAGTGGTCTTTCAGTGAGGATCGATTAAGATCCCTAAAGTCCACATAGAGCCTTATATCACCACTTTTCTTTCTGACTTGTACAAGATTAGAAACCCATGAAGTATGCTTGATAGGAAAGACAATACCCCCCTCAACTAGTTTAGTCAGCTCTTTAATCATGAGGGGCTCAAGCTTAGGGTTCAAGGGCCTTTGTTTTTGCCTTACTAGCTTGGCATTAGGTTCTAATTCAATTATGTGCTGAGCAATATGGGGATCAAATCCTTTCAAATCTGAATATTCTCAAGCAAAGACACCATGAAATTCTTGGCACAAAGCAACAAAAGCTTGTTTATCTTCTGGCGAACAAAGTTTTCCTATCTTAAGAAGTTTACCTTAGAAAATCCCCAACTCTTCATAGTGTTCCTCTTTGATTTGCAAACCAGCTCTACCCTATTTAAGTTGATCATCAGTACTGAAGATCGACTCTAAGGAAACAAGGCCCTTGGGAAACTTATTCATTCTTAGCTGTATGACTTGATCACCATACTGCTGCTTGAGTTTTGCTTGATTCACCATGGAGAACTGATCTTCTTCGAGCAAGAAAGAAAGAATTTGTTTATCACTATCAAAGACTTGCCAATGAATGTTGTTATCAGGAATTGATGGCCTGACCACAACCTTCACATACTGCTGCACTTTCTCTTTTCTAATATCTCCTGGAATAGAAAACTGTGCCCCAATGGCTGCAAGTCTATCAGTATGCTTGTTCTGATTTATTGGAATAGACACTAAATTAAAGGCATCAAATTCCTCAAGCATGTTCCACACTTTGTTTTTATAAGACTTTAGTGTGTCATTTTTAGCAACATTCAGGCCCCTTACTTGGTTAACAACTAATTTGATGTCCCCATAGACTTTCAAGCTAGTTATTCCTCTCTTCCTTGCCCATTCTAGACCTTGAACAAGGCCCTCATATTCAGCAGTGTTATTGGAGCATGCAAAAGCAAAACAGAATGTAGCATAATATTTATCACCTTGAGGAGACATAAGCATTGCACCCCCTCTAGTGCCATTCTTACTTTTGGAACCGTCGAAGAACATCCCCCAAAGTTCACTTAATGGTTGCAACAACTGATCTGCATCTTTCTCCAGGTTTGGAATCTCTATGTCAGGTTCAAGAATGACATAGTTTCCCATACCAGCATCTTGAATGAGGTCCTCAGGGCTATCTAATACATTTTCAACCACCCATTCATGTAGCAGTATGTCAGGAATAGCTTCTAACTGGAGCTCTTGAGTAGCAGCTAGTTCATTGTCAGTAACATCAATACAATTTGCATTTGTAGTAGAAGGAGCAACATTGATGGGACTTGGGTTATATGGATCAATGTGGTCTTTGGCCAACCTTTCAGATTTGATGGTAACCTTGGTTCCATATCTCATCCTAAATAGCATATGTGACTAATCAGCTAACACATAACCACCTATCTTGGTCGTAAAGTCTCTAGATAAACACAAGGAAAAGAAAGGTAGAAGGTCTATGACACATACGTCTTGGGGAAGTGAAAAGTTAGGACAAGCATGAAGGGTAAGGCTTAAATCCTTGATAATACCCAAATTATTAACCGAAGTACCATCCATTTGGATCACTCCCTTCTCTAAAGGCTGGTATTTTAGTCCAAGTTTGTCAACAATCTGTTTTGGCATCATAGAGCTACTAGCTCCACTGTCTACCATACAGTTATGGACTAATTTATCACCAATAATCACTGACACATAAAAGGGGGTGGTTTGACCTCTTTTCCTACCTCCTTGCTGGGTTGTTTATCATTTTTTTGAAGATTATTGGTCAAAACAATCCTATCTTGACCTATTGGGGGCTTAGACTCACCTAATAGCTTGAGATTTGAAAAAGTTGAACATAGGATATCCTTTTGACTAGGGATGACTAATGAATCCCACATAGACATCGTCACATTTTTTTTTTCATACTATCAAGAATATTAAAAGGTACAATTGGATTTACTTTACTATGTACCTTTACGCCAGTGTGATTAGATTGTAAGCGTGGGTGCTCTTTAACTGGGAGTTGCTAATTTCCTTGCAAAACATTAGTCACTTGGGATGCAGATGGTTCCACAGCTAACGCCTCTCCTTTGTCGGCTACATGATCAAGCTCAAAACCTCTCTTCTTTGCTCTCGTGTTAGCTGCGACTGAGGAATTATCCACATTCAACCCACAAAACTTTTCACCCTGCTAATTGAGTAGAGTAGCATCATTTTCAAACTAATCTTGGTGTTGTGGAGATGACTCATTAGGTGCATGCTATTGTGAGCTTGAGGCATTCTGTACCATAAGTTCCTGATTGATGAGTCCATTTGAGCAGGTGGCCTTATTGTGGGGCTAGTTGCAAGGGTAGCACCATTCATAGTATGCTGCTAAATTATTTTGATTTGGAACCAAGTCTTTGACTACACTAACAGGTGTTGGAGCATAGGCCTGAAAAGGTCTTGTGTTCACATTTTGTCTTGTGTCTTGATAGTTTCCCTGATAAGCTTTCCTATTACCTTGATAGGCTTGTTGCTGACTTGGATTCTGCTACTGGTAAGGCCTACTATAGGTCTATTGTTTCTCCAAGTTCACCAACTTGTTACCAAAAGTCTGTAATAGACTTTTGATTTCCTGTAACTTGTTTGGAGAACTAGAAACAACATTTTCTTGTGTTACGACAACTGGAACAATAGCTAACAGGGTTGGTACAACTGGTAGAGGTGTAAAAGGAGGCATCTACAAAGGAATGTTTCCATGAATCTCTACGAATATTGGTATTAGTGGCCTAGGAGCAAGCTTACCAGCTTGTATTAAGATGTTTTCAACTCTGATAGCTATTTCAAAGGCATCTGGTAAAGACACTCCTCCCATTAACTGTATCATGACAGTTATATCATTGTTTAGAGCTCTCAAAAAATATAAAAATGCGTATTCTAGAGGTGGCCTTACCGTTGCAAGTATTCTATCCCAAGTTCTTTGAAATTTGAAGTTGAAGTCGTTCATCTGCTCTTGTGGAACCCTCTTTATTGTGGTCAATTACTCCAATAGAGATAAGTTGTAAAACCTGTCTTGGAACTACTTATGCAACTTATCTCCAAACTCATCCCATGTAGAAATTGAACTGACTAGTAGGCTCCTATACCACTGTATAGCTCTTCCTTTCAGTGAAGCAGCTAATAATCTGACTGCAACGTCCTCTTGGGTTATGTGACGGACTCCACATAACGAAGCCACATCTCTCATATGCTCGATGGGAGTAGTTTGGTCTTCCCCTATTGAATTTGGCAGACTCTTCAATGCTACCATCGGGATATCATTGTGTTGTGTCAGATTCAAGGGGATCCCTCCATTGAAAGTAACAAAGGGGTGATTCCTTGGGGTGGCCATTGTAGGTATTTGAAGTGAATTTGTGGGTGGAGTAAAATGAGACCTTACAGATGGAGGAGTGGACTGAGTTCTTCTATAATAGATAGTTGTTGTTTCCTTCCTCTTTGTTGCTCTGCCTAGTCTTCTTGGTGGTGACAGCTGTAGATATTCAAAGGGACCTAAGCTGCCTCTTGTCTAAACTTTTCTCATAAACTGAAGAAGGCATTGACTTTTGGAGCTCTTTCCTCTTTGTGGAGTCACCAAGTATGGAAAAAGGACTTCTATAAAGCCTGAAATTCATTGGCTGTATACTAAACTAGTGGTTCAATCTAGAAAATGGTCCCACCGGGCGTGCCAGAAACTGTTGTCACCTAGAATTGCACCTTGTGCAAAGTTTGTAAAAAACTGAGCATTCTAGAGCAACATGGGATCATCTCAAGGCTGTGGGTCACCTATAATTGAAATGAACCTCCGAAGAAGGCTAGCTTCCTTTGGTATTACCTAGACTACTAATTCTTTCAAGGGAAAGGGATAAGGAGTACATAAATTAAATGGACTATACTAGGGTGATACACCAAACTGTTTAAGAAATCATGAAACAAACACAGGAAGAACATACACTTCAGAGCCTAATTGCTATTCTCAGAGTAATTTCTTTAGATTTAATGCTTTAATCCTAAGAGGTTTGATCTACATGCATATCTGAGGAAGGAAAGATTAATTTCACAGCTCTAAGATATGAATGCAGAAATACAAAACATAGTTAAAGACTTGCATGTTCAAAGGAAAGATACAAAAATGAGAATCAATACAAACATGAATACAAACTTCCAAGGTAAACTCTATGTTATATTTGGGATTCCAATTGAGTTATAGAAACATACATTAATTGAGAAAGGATTCATGAAAAAATCACTAACTCCCTTCAATGCATAATCGGAACTGTCTACAAAAAAGGCCAAAAATGCCTTATATACAAACTGCAATGGCCCCTTAGGGCTTACAAAAATATCCCGATTCAGGATAGGATCTTTTCCTTAGATCTTTTGCCAAATTAAATGCTGCATCCCTGCATGTCCCTGTTGTTAGTGTCGGTGAAGAACAATTCACGAAGAAGTCTCCTCCTTATCTTTCTACAACCACCACATTCAATTCCTGGCATCATGTCCTATTGAGCTACTTGACTAAACGCCTTAAATGCTACTGAGTTCACCGTGATTTGGATTGCATTCATCCTGTGTCGACATTCTATGCTCTGTCATGGCTTGCCTTAGCTCCTCCTAGTTGGTAGATCTCACTCTATGTGGATTCACGTGCGGTCAAAACTCCTTAGTTAGAATCGCATCTCAGAAAGACACTGGAAGTGTCTCGCCGATGTGATTATGTGTCTTTGCAGCTTTAGAAGTCATATTGTTAGCACCATCAAGTCACACTAATATCCTTTTCATTTGGCACATCCATCACTGTCGGTCAGAGATTATATGTTCGGGAAGACCTCGTAGCGATGACCTCTTGTCAAGCTCATTTCATTTACCCCAAGCTCGCTCTTCTTTGGCTTTCGGTGAGACCTTACCAAGTCGACAAGACCTCACCCTGATGGCTTTATCTTATGGCGAGCTCCTTGCAGTCGGCAAGACATTGGTCTGTCGGCTGGACCTCGTACTGAGTGCCTCTATCATATCGACATTTCCCTTTATCGCTGAGACATACTCCATTCACCAAGAATCTTCATTGAAGTCTCCCTGTCTTGCCGAAGCTCACTTGAGTTCGAAGAAATTTTGCTTGGTTGGAAAGACATCCTACCGAATCCACCCTCATTCCATTTGAGCTCTTCCTTTCCTTTGCTGAGACTCCCACCAGTCAGGAAGAGTTCCTCCTGAGCTCCTTATGTTATGCCGAAGGCTCCTCCATTATCGGTGAGACCCATGCCGAACTAATTTCCCTTGTTAAGACTTTCACCCTTGCCAAGACCTCCCAGCGAAGCCCCTCATGTTTTCTAAAATCATCCCTACTTATGAGACTCTTCACACGTCAGCGAGACATCACTATGAGTCAGGGGGACATTACCCTGACTTGAAAGCTACACCGAAGATCACTATTGTCAGTGAGACATTCTATCTCAGAAAAACCTTTCGCCAAGACCCGTAACCTCTGGGCGAAACTAGTTTTCACTTTGGTCTTGGAAAAGTCTTTTTTATCAGTGGAACCCTTCATTAGTCAGTGAGACATCCTATGAAATCATGAGACATCATCCCGACGGTGAGACGTTACATCGATTGCCTTGTTACGTCGATAAACCCTTAAGTCAGGGAGACATCTAGCCTTTGGCAAGACATCATAGCGAAGCCTACTTATATACACCGAAGGAAGCCTTTCAGTGAGACCTACTTCACCGAGACATTACACTGGGAGCATTTCATTTTGTACTTCGTCGGTGAGACCTTAAGCACTCGCCAAGACATCTCCCCAATGTAAAAACTCTTGCAAATATGTGTATCCCTCTATGTTGCCCAGACCTCCCAGTGTCGGCAAGATCCAAGGGTGATATCCTCATTCTCTCGATGAAAGCACTCTTTTAAAACTAGTAGGGGTGGGAGCAAGATGAAACTGGAGCCAAAACTAGGGGAGAGAGGAAGTGGGAGCAAAGAAAGAAGAAACCGGCGGAACCAGGGACGAGACCAAATAGGGAAAAACAAAGTAGAAAGTGGAGCCAGGACCAGAACTGGAACCAAAACGGGAACCAAAACTTTTGGAAAAAGTTTCGGGTCTGGCTTCGTTCTGACTCTGAGTCTGACAAAAAAAAAAAGGAGAAAGGGTCTCGACAAGATAGAAACGGTGGAAGCGGGGTTGGAACCGGATTAGAAATAGGAATTGGAACCTTTGGAAAAAGTTTTGGGTTTGGTTTTAGTCTGATACCACCCCCAACAGAGCAAAGGAAAGGAAAGAGGAAAACAGAAGGAAGGAAAAGACAAGGAAAGACACAAAAAGATGGAAAACCCACCCCCAAGCCGAAGGCCTGCATGCTGGGCTCAACCCTCTTGGGAGCCACCCTTAAACCATGTGCCAAACAATAACACATTTCCCCGGCATCTGATGCAAGTGTTCCTCCATTTGTTCCTTGAGAACCTCTGAAACATGGGTTACCCTGCCCGATTGAGACCATAGGTGAAAAATGGGTAACAAGTCTTTCCATAATCAACTTGGATAGAATTTTATAGGCCACATTACAAAGGGATATGCGCTTGAATAAACTCATCCTATTCGCCCCATCACACTTGGGAATAAGGGAAAGAAAATTATATTTGAAATCCTTTAACATGTATTTATTTTTTGATATTCACACACCACCTCTAATAGGTCCAAGTTTATGATTTCCAAAAATTCCTAAAAGAACTCAATCGAAAATCCATCCAAACTAGGAGCCTTTCCTTTCTTCATTTGAAAAATAGTAGCCTCTAATTCCTTCAAAGAAATAAGGTCCATAAGATTCTCATTCATTTCCCTAGAGACCAAAGAGGGAATATAGTCAAGGATATGATTTTCTTCGTCCACTGCATTAGGGGAGTTCTCTTTGAACAAAGAGGTAAAGTACTAAGAGGCCTCACTAGAGATATCCCCTTGAGAGGTCAGATGATCACCCCTAGAATTCATAAGGCATTGAATTACCATGTCTCTTGGCCTTCATAAAGTTGAAGAAAAAAACATTGTTCTTATCCCCTTTCTATAGCCACTCAACTCATTCCTTCTATTTCCAATAAATCTCCTCATGTTGATCACACTCCTCCAAAGGTTTCAAAGCCTTAGATTCCTCTATGAGAGATTCCTCAAATAGACCATGCTCCCTAACCCCATGAGTAATGACATCCAAGCTGGCATGAACAACAACCTTAGCATGAAAGATGTTTCCAAAACACTTCTTATTCCACCTTTTGAGCCAATACTTCAAAAATTACAATTACTTGAAAAAGTAATACATTTTCATGCCAAAAGCAAGTCTACCAACTACTGCCACTTAGCATGCAGTCCTATAGAGTGGGGTCCCACAACCACATAAGTTGAAACTTGAAAGAGGGATTATAGGAAACACTAGCTAAAGAATCAAAAAGATTAAATTGGCTAATGGTGAGAGCCCCTTCAATATAGAATCTCTAAGCTAGAAGACCAAGATCCACCAATCCAGAAACAAGAAACTAGAAACCTATCAAGCCTCGTAACAATACAATCCTTACTAAACCTCCTATTGTTCCAAGTAAATTGACCATTTCCAAGTTTTATGTCCACCATATTTAAGGAAAAAATATTCTCTCTAATAAGATAGGCTAACAACTCTAACCTCAACATTCCACCCTTCTTTTCCTCCAACTTAGTAATAGCATTACAATGTCCTACAATAATCTATGGATAAAGAGTGATACTCTAGATAAACTAAATATGATACCATAGATTTTTCCTACCAACCATGTCAATTGGGGCATAAAAGTTGGATAAAAGAACAATCTCTCTAGACTCCAGACTCATAGCAACTATGGAAATAGAAAACTTACTAGCAATCCACCAAAGAGGGAAAATATTCAATGGGTTCCATAAGCAAGCCATATCCCTACCATTACCCTATTCACCAATACATTGACCTTCAACCTACCTCCAAAGTTTGGCCACTAGACTACTCATACTCTCCACAAAAAGTTAAGTTTCCTAAATAAATATCAAGTGAATGACTTCACACCCAATCATGAACAACTTTTTGTGTAGGGCCACTATTCAATCCTCTCACATTCCATGAGAGAATAATCATATTTGAAAGGTGGAAAAGTGGGATTCAAGGGTTTTAATAGACCCTAGGACTCTTGACCATCATTTCGCCCATCATCTTGATTTTCTCCAAATCCTTCTTCCTCCCAACCTTGAGGGGTTTCTCATAAACCCCTTTCTTTGGATTTTTCTGAAGGAGCCCCAAGGGAAGAGAAGCCTTATTTCCTTTCTCTGACTCAAATGTCTTGTCTAGAGGCAAAGTGTTCTCAACCTCAAGCCTTTCCATAGCACTAGGTGCCATAGGACTAGCTAGATCCATGATGCTTAGATCTGTATCCATATAAGCATGAGACCTAATTCCCTCTTTCATGCTCTAAAGATCATTGAACTTAGTACCCTCTTGAACCTCCTCCAACACACCTAGTTCTAGAATCACCTCCTATTGGCTAAGATCATCCAAAAAATCAAAATGATTAAAAACTTCCTCCTCGTATCACTCCTTGAAAGTTCTTTTCTAACCACAATTCTTATTACAGGGCTTGATAGAAATAAACACTTCTTTATCTACCACATCACTTGGACTAGGAGCCTTTCCCTTATCCACCTTATGAGGTTTATGTGGCGGTTGGTTTAGATGAGGCTCTAAAGAGTGGATCCTATGAAATCTCTTCTATAAATGACCATACTCATGACACAACTGATAGTGGAAGGGGAGAGCCTCATAGTCCAACTTTTGCATGAATTTCTAAAGAATCTGGAATTGGGTTTCTCAAATCTATTCAACACAAATATGTGCAAAAGTTAATATCTTTTTGTCCTATGTTTGTTAAGAAGGGCCCACTAGTTTTCCAAGCAATAAATTAACCATATGCAGTATGTTACTATGTAAAAAATCAACCAAGAACCTATAGAGCTACATCCAGATAGGGACATGATTCGAAAGCTCCTCTAAAGGGTTGAATCTAGTATTCCATGGCTTTATAAACAAGCCAATCTGATTATGAAAATAAGGACCTCACTTGAAAACTTTGTTCCAATATGACCATAAAAATTTGTTCACCATTAGTATCACCTTTGTTTCACCCTCAAGGTTCCAAGTCCATCTATCCCAAGACTCCAAAAATGGAAGAGAGACTAGCATCCCCATGAACTTGCATGATTAAGAATGATTTGAATAATACTCATCATCATCTGCAATAGACTCTAGTTGAATCACTAGGACATGCATGTCCTAGCACCTCTCTAAACAAAAATTAGTTTTTAGGATACAAGGATCTCCAGATGAAACCATCCCCTCCACCCTTGAAGCCTTAAATAAAAAGTTACTATCATCAACACTCTTTGATGAATATGGGGAGTTCACTTACAAAGATTCCTGAAAAATCCATGTATTATGCTTAAATCTTATTGCTTCTCCTAAAGCCATAAATAGAAAAAACCAAGTCAAAAGATCTTCCTTATACCTCCCCAAAACCCAAACACAATAAATCGCTACCACACAACAAAAGGGCATAGAGAAAGAATAAAACCCACCCCACGCTTGAAAAGCCATTGAGGACCCCCAATCCACACACCCCTCATGCATGTAACAAAGACTATGTACATGCAGATCATGGCTTGCTACAAGCCGTAGGTATTCAATCTTCTCCCTTGCGTGTATGGCTTCTAAACCATCCCTGGCTTCATACATCCATGGTTGTGTTTAATTAACAATATATCATCACTAATATTAAATAAATATATTTTAAATAATACTTATTATTAATGATAAATAATATATATTGATATAATATATTTAATATTAATAATATATTATTATTTAAATAGCTCATTAAATAATTAATATATTTATATAATGATGTATAATATATTTATTATTAATAATTTATTGTTATTTAACTAATATTAATTATTAGTATATAATAATAATCATTATTATAAAATATTAAATATATTATTTGAGTATAATTTTTGGATTTGGTTGTGTTAATTTTTTTCACCCATTTTGAATCACACTACATCAAGATGAAAGAGAGTTGAAAGAGAGAAATGGTTTGTTGCATACAAAACTAAACTAAAAAGAGAGATGGGGGAGAAGAATGGAGGCACACAGTTTAAGGGCTTAGGTTGAATAGGAAATTAGAAAAATCTAAGAGGACAAAAAAGAATATAAAATAGGATAAAAATGAGTCTAACTCAAAAGAACCAAAGAATGGATTGTGGAAACTTGATATCTTTAATTGAATATATTATCATTAATATTAATATATTAGAGACTATTATTATTATCGTATAATCATATAATATAATATATAATTATCCTATATAATCAATGATTATATTATACATAATAGTCTATGATAAATATTTTTATGATTATATTATATATTTATTAATAATATATAAATATAGCCCCCCCACCTTCCCCTATCATTCCCACCCTAGGCCCCAACCCCACCGACCAAAGGAGAGTGAACCCTACCAACCAAGGCTCTAGCACCACCCTAAGGTTTGCTACCAACCTAAGCTTTGCTACTAACCTATATTCCTTAAGGAATATAGGTTAGTGGGGTTGGGACCAACCTATATGCCTTAGGTGGCAAAGCTAGGGTGGTCGACAAAGCCCTGATGGGGTTGGGGCAGACCCCACTGACCATACCCACCTCAAGTAACATAATGATAATAATTATTTGATAATAAATATTGATTATTAATTATTATTAATATTATATATATTATGCATCATTATATATAAATATATTAATAATTTAATGTCAAATACTATTAATAATAAATTTATCATATATTATTATTTAAATAGATTAATAATTAATATTATATATTATTAATTTAATATATAATGTATTATTCTAATTCTAACTTAGTTTGTAAAGCTATGGTGTGCTCCTCTTGGCTCTACACTTCCCTAACCCTTTTGATCAACACTCTTACCATGCTTCTACTTTCTTGTTGATTAGGGATCGATGCAACAATGGATGCAACTTTATGGAGACTCTCTCTATAGGTACCAAGGGTTGAGCTTCACTATTTTGGTATTGCCCTATTGGGGGATCATTCTCTTTTTGTTGAGATTAATGCATATGGTACTACGAAGAGTATGGGTGCAATGGACCCTCATCTTATGGGAAGAATGGGCTCCCACACCCACTTTCTTATGGAATTTCACCTCCTTCCTCACTTGAAACAACTCCAAATCTAGGCGGCCCAATCTTATTTCACCAATATGAAGTGGTTTTCAGAGTTGTGTTTGGGCGAGGGTATCTTTAATATGAAAGAATGCCTAAGGGATCATGCCCTCATTTGTAGGCTCACTATAACATGGCCAAAATTTTGTGATCTACATGAATGGATTTCAAAATTTTGGGAGGAGGGTTTGGAGGAAGAAGTTTGCATTTACCCTTGTGCTAAGGGATTTTTTATCTTGGAATTTGATTCACTTGAAGAAAAGAGGAAGGTGTTGGACATGGGTCCATGGTTTCTTAATGGAGAAGTATCTTATGCATGAAACCTTGATTCCCATCTTTCGGTCCCCGTTCAGATTCCTTCACTACAACCTACCTCTAGGTTCAACTACCATACATACCACTACAATTTTGGAAACTAGATAGTCTACATGCTATTGGTAATAGCTTAGATAAGTATATTTATTTCATAGAGGAAACAATCAATTATGCAAGGTCAACTTGTGTACATCTATGCATTGAAATGGACCTTTTCAATAATCTTCCTACAAGGTTAGATCTAAAAGTGGGATTTAACAAAACTTGGAGGAAACCTATAGACTATGAGAGGATTCCTTTTAGATACAACAAATGCTTATTTGTAGATCACACTACTATGCATGGGTGGGGTGAAAACGCTTCAAGAGATAGACCTATCTGATGGGTGGGGGTGGAGCCTCATCATTACACCATTGCACCTAAGGCACAAATTGATATTCTCGTAGCCCACGATATTCTTAACTTGGTTGCAACAAAATAAATTTCCTCCCCTTTGATAGTTTTTCAAAACACATCTTCAGGAATATCTCATAATGAGGATATTAATAGAGTTGGTGTAGGGGAGTCTTCAACTTTGATTGAGAAAGATAATTTATCACCATCTCATTTTGTTAAAGTCTCAACAACATCTCCTAAGCATGTAGTTATCTTTGGGGGCTTGGGTTTTGATAGTTCAAGGATGGATGATGTCTCTCCAAGGCATGGGGCTTTTGTGGTAGATGATAACTCCATGACAGGTGGAGAGATGTTGAATGTGGTTACTCCTCCATAGTCAAATCAAGATTGGATATAAGTGAAGAGGAAGAAATCATCTCAATAAAAGATCCAAATGACATTAAGATCATCCAAGAGAATAGATAACTATTGATTTTCAATAGCTCTTTGCATCCAAGAATTGATGGGAATAGGATGTTTTGCAAACATATTGCCCTATGGCAGATGGTTGGCCTTTTAGATTATTTTATGCACCCATATTCTTACGACATGCACTTTTAAATTTTTTTTTATCATTATATGGGATAGGATTCCCTTATGCCTTCTTATGGATCAAAAAATAATAATATATAATGTATTATTTATCATTAATAATCTAAATATTATTTAAACCATATTTATTTAGTATTAATAATAACATATCACTAGTTAAATGATATTGAATAACTATTCAATATACTATGTGCTATTTAGAAATTATTTACACATTATAATTTAAAAACTATAATAATTATTTAATTAAATATTAAATATATTAATGATAATTATTAAATATATAATAAATTTAATCATATATTTAATATATCGTATGCATTTATATTATAAAATAAATTATATAGTAATCTCAGTTTAATTTGAAGCATTCAAAAACAAGTTACCAAGCTGAAAAGCAAGAGCGCCCACGCACACACACATTTTTGAACTTAAACATATATTATAACATAAATTATATAATATTCTCAATTTAATTTGAGGTATTCAAAGACAAGTATAATTCTTTTCAAATGTGTGATACATCCCTTTTATATAGAGATAAGAAATAATATTATACTTATTGTATATATATATAGTTATATACTATATATTTATATAATAAGAAAATAAAAAATATGCAATTAATTATCTTGACATTTTGTCTTGATAACTTATCTTTGAATGTTGCAAATTAAATAGAGGATATAATATAATATAATATAAATATATAATATATAAGTATAATGTATAATATATAATAATTACATATTATATTATATTATATATTCAAAAATTATTATTATATATAATATTTATAATTGTTATATTATATTAATTATTAAATATATTATAAAATATTAAATATTAATTAATATTATTTAAATTATAGTAATTAATAGTTCCATATAATATATAATAACTGGGGAGGACAATTGCAAAATAAAACGTCACTGTTGGTGACAGAAAAGTGGCAGAAAAGTTTGACAAAAGACCAAATGAATTTGGAAATGGGACCCATATGACACACTAATCAATACTTAGTGTGTATTGTTTAAATCTAGCATTCTCTCATTTTTGCTGGCCCACTAGTTGTGCACCCTAACTTCGTGCTTCTAATTATCCTACGTGGAGATTTCAAATCACTCCCAATTTTTTACAGCAGCTTACTTGGCAAGTCCCCTGCTTATAACTAAGGTTTCAGGGCCACATCATCAAATAAGATGCCACATCAGCATGCTTTTTGTCAAGGTGTCCAAAAAGGCCCAAAAAAAAAGTGAGACCAATACTTGTGAATTCACAGCATGTTTTATTGAGCACTGATGTGGAATCACATGATTGGTTGCTTTTTAGATCAAAGAAATACATTTTGTTTAATTATGGGTAGTGATCATCAACACTAACAGCTTTAAAGTCACAACTATTGGTCCAATATTTATAAAAATATTGGGCATTATATAAACAACTACTATCACAACTATTGAGAAACATGCTCAGGTACTGGGTCCTCTCCCCTATTTGTGTCTATGTTCTTTGTATATGAATATAGTCTCGTGGATGCAAGATGTCGTGTGCATTAATGAAAATAGAGGAAGATCTATAAGACTAGGCGATTAGTAGACACTGTTTTGCTTACAGTTTTTGGTTTCTGCCAAGAGAAACAATCAGATCATTTACTTGGCAGTTGTCTGAAACAATAACACCATAGATTGTAGACTTGACTCAAAATAGACACTTTGAAGCAAGTTTAAGATACCCTAACATTTCCAGATTTAAATAAAGATGGAATACTGACAGCATATAAGTTGTATAAGATAATGATAATCACAACAAGCACAACTGGAAAAAACCAGGAAAACTTGTGGACTTTTCTATCGTGGAAAGCTTACGTTGGTATAGATTAATCATACACGATAGAGGAATTCAAACAGTGAAGATAGAAATATTTGCGTACCTTTGCTTCTCAAACAATACGGCTTTAGATCTACAGAGAGCTACTCATACTGTATACTCCACTGCAGATTGACCCCACAAAAGACTGCCGTCCTACTATCAAGCATGCAAATGCTTTGCCTTACTTTATTGGTCGGGATTCTTTTCCATGCGCTCCGAATAAAACTTCTGTGAAGAGAAGCGAGTGTAAATCAATTTCTTTTCAACACACAAAACTTCAAAAAACAAAGAGAGAAACCGAATAGGAATTTGGGTATTTTGTGCTCCGTACAGCGTGGTTGAACAGATGGCTTCTACTATAGTTCGAGAGGGCCCTTCCTTCGATCCGATCTGTTCGTTGGTGTAACTGCAAAAGGGCGAGGCCTTAGGCGATTGAACATTGAGATCTTAGAGGTGAGAAGGAATGTGAAACCAGAAATGGGTGTGATGGATTTAATAGAGGACCAGGGGATAAAGCAGACGAGATCTTGGAATTCATGCATCTACCGTAGTGTTACTGTTGTAAGGCGCAAAATTATTAACAGATGGTTGACAGTAGCACGAAGGGTACAGCTCTTATGGAAAAGAATTGACTAAACAGGTTCAAATTTCCTGCCACTTCGGAAAAGTACCAAAATAGAGGAAGAGCTGACCAGTTATGTGTGAACCACGAAGATGCCTCGTTGTTGGATTGGTCGTCTATTTGGAGTGTAGTGGGATTTGGGGGGCCTTTTGTTTATATTGTGGTGTGACAATTAGTTTTGTCATCTTGAGGCTTAATATGTCTCCTTTCCATGAGATTAAAGGGTAAAAGACGGCCGGACTTAACTTTCACACTCTAAGCATCTCGCTGTTTAGGTGGTCAGACCCACAACGCTCTTTAATAGTACTTATACTTTTACATCGTTATGGTATCAGGCTTAACTGTCACACTCTAAGCATCTGATTGCTTAGGTGACCCGACCCACAACACTCTTTAATAGTACCTTTCCTTGTACACGGTTAACGTATGATACCAGCGAAGTCTGTCACTATATTTGGAAGCAAGCATGCCCACAGGGTAAGTACTTGGTTCAATAAGTTCAATGGATACTAATACATAGATTCAATTATCTCTCATTCTAGGAGGATTTAGAAGTTCAATGGATACTAATACATTGTGATTTAGTATTTAAAAAGAGTGACAAGTATAATTTCTAAGTAAATTATCTATTGTAAGTCATTAAATTAACATCTTTGGTTTGACAAAACAAAAAATAGTGAGAGCCCATCAATTTGGAGAATTTTTCAAGAGATAAATGGTTAAAAAGGTAAAGTAGTAAAATATAGCAATGCATATGAAAGAGAAATTTGGAAACAAATTTGTAAAAGGTCTCTTAAATATCAAGTTATATATTTTTTATTAATTCTCTTGTATCAAAATAAACTTCAACAATTTTAAAATATAATTAAAAGATGTATCCGTTCATCATGTATTTATATATCTATTGAATATATTTTTTATGTCCTCTTTTTATAGGTTCACTCTTTTGTGTTTTTTTAACATGATTTCTTTATATATAAATCTAGTTTGAGTGTGATCTATTATGTTTTCTATTATATTTTTAATACACTCAAAGTCATCAATATATACTTCTTTAATTATCATTCTTCATCAAATTCATTATTCTTCAATGCATGCATGGTTAAATTATTAAAATAAATATAATTGTGTACATTACTAAAATATTAAATTTAAAAATCTCACAAATTTTACAAGTCAAACTGTAAGATTATTTGTAATTAAAGGGATAAAAGTGCATACTTTAGAAGTTACACCCTTTATATACTATTTTTCACAAACGTAATAAATACTTAGTCATAACATGAATTTTGACCCATTTAGTACACAACACCCATTAGTAATCTACCATTACAAACCACCTCGGGATTTTCCATAACACAATCTAAAAAAATTAGCCACCTTGGACTAGATTATTTTGTGAGATTGTCTACCAAATTTAAATTCACCTTTTTCATGCCCAAAAGTCAAACCTTTCACAAAATATTCATTATCACAATGGATCCCATGCCATATATTTCCAATTAATGACCATGGACATGTATTTATGGAAATTTCCTATGAAATTTGAATCATCTTCCAACCAATCAATCACAAAAGATAAATCTAATTTGAAAAAAAATCAAAAGTCAAATCTTTATACTACATTAGTTCATTAATCCACTAGCACATCATATTTTTCATTAAGATACCTTGTTTGACATGTTTGTGACACCTTATTCTTTTTTGTGTGCTTGAATTTCATCAATGATAGTCAGGGAACCATGTTGAAGTTAGTCCTACCATACTTCTAAGCATGAACGACAATCAAAAGAAGTACAAAAGATAGAGGCAAATCTGGAGCTAATGTAAGCCTATTATATGAAGTCTTCTCTTCTTGCTAATTATTTTTCTCCTACACAATAATTGGAAATATCCAACACCCTTATGCTAACACTTGTCATTGGATAGAGAATGAAATCCCCTTTTCTGGAATCTTCCTATATTTCCATCTATTGAATTATTTTATTATTTATTTTTTGTCTATATCTTGACATTGTTTCCTCTATCATATGTCCTCCTTCTCTTTTATTTATTTTTTACTATCTTAAATTATGTTTCTATATTACTTATTGAATTCTTAATCTATGAACTATACACCTAGCTTTTTATTATATGTCATTCTATCTACATCATCACTTTCTTCTAAATTTTTTCCCTCTTAAATTGTTCCCAAAAATGCTACTCAAAATACCTATGGGCATCAAAATTAGCATATTATTTGTTGCTTGTAATGAAGTACCAATTTCAATTGATATAAATCTACTTCAATCATCTTCCCTATGTTTGATATCCATGAAATGTTCTTGGAGGTGAAGTTGAACAACTTTTAAAAGAAACAATCAACAAAAATTTTGAACTTTAAAATTTTATGGCTACACAAAATATATGCATTTTTTATTGTTGATCATTTAATGCCCCTATACCTTTTTTTTTTGCTAGGTTAAAGGTAGGCTTCCACTATATAACCTTAATTAATTTTAGGGAACTCTCTTTTAGAATTAATGGGACTATCCATTAAGATGAAGTTGTCCCTATCTTAACTAGTTAAATTATGCAATCAACTATATACTTGAATACTTCTAAACTCAAAAATATTAAGCATTCCCTCCTTCTAGTGCCTAATTTTTTATTTCAAAATGACATGGTACTATAATTCAAGAATTACATATTGTATTCCTCTCATGAAAGGTTTTCCTTTTTAAATCTTAACATGTTTTTACAATTTCCAATTCTTGGCTTTACAAGAATCACATAGTGACAATTTTTTTTTTTTTGTAAAAAATTTATGTTATAACAAGGGGATTGGTGATATGCACCAAGTGTAGCTAGTTATACTCGTTTATGAATATCACTTTTAGGAAGAAAAAAATATAATCCTACATTTTCCAACCTACAAAGAAATAAGACTAAGGGGAAAAGATGGAACAAAGAAGAAAAAAATTACCAAGTTTAAACTTTCCCTATGAAAATAAGATTAAAAATTCCATTATCAATTTTACCACAACATATGGCACAACACTTTGAGAGTTTGAGGAAAACCACATATTTCATGATCATAATTACAATATATACAATAAAAGGAATCATCGCCATATTACATTTTAAGATAATAGCCCATGGAATTCACAAATACATTAACTAAGGTCAAATGGAACATGTTTACAAAGAATTTTAATACACAATCTAATTTTTCGTGTTTACAAATTTTAGGAGTCTTATTTATTGAGTTATAAGTTTTATCATAGCATTTACATATGTAGGGGAAGAATTTTCCCTCCATTTCTACTGATATTTTTACATAATTTATCCTATGTATTTTATTTTATGCACATTCTTCTTTACATACATATCTAGTCACTTGGATTTGGCAAAAATTTCCCTACGAGTATACATGTTGACAATATTCATTACATCACATTCAATTGGACTACTATGTAGATGAAGTCTATTCTAATGGATGGGACCACATATATAGCCTAATATGTTTAACAAATTCATGTAGATGGACTACCCTCAATCATACTTATAACCAATCATATCATTTATTGGAAATAGTGTTGGGAAATCCATATCAATTAACACATCTGAGACATAATCCTTCACTAGAGATGTTCCAATCCTTGGCCAATCAATTAATAATCCTAGATCTACATTAGGGAGCCTATTTAAACAAACATGGACTAGTTCCATGTTTCTTGAGGCATTTGGTGGTTTGGAGACCATTAATTTCATGTGATCAATAATTTTTCCTTAGTCTATCTCTATTTTTTGACCCACAAATATATTCATTTGCATCAAAATCAAACTCCACACGTGGACAGAGTTCAATTAGTGAAAGCTATTTTCATTTGAATTGGATGCAAGTCGATTAAGAATATTTTCATCAATTTGAACACATCTATAATAATTTTAATGTTCTTTTTTAATATTTAAGTGATTTGTATACTGTTGATGGTCAGAATAGCACAACAGTTTAAAAAGAATATCACTATTATGCTCTCCTAAAAGAGAAAGAATAACACATGGATATCTAACTCCCAAGGTCTTGGTAATCAGTTCTTGACTGTGTTGACTTTACTCAATGGTTGATGTGAACTATAATGTTCAAGGGGCCTATTGGTGTTGAGCTTCTAGATTGTTCTAAGATCAAGCATGAATTTAAACCTACTTTAACCAGGGTTTTAAAGAAAATAGAAAAAAGATGGATCAAAGCTTTGGAACTAAAGAGAATGATAATTCATCCATCCTGACCAGACTTGGTACGTTCAAGGAATTTCTAACTAAAATTGCAGAACAAAATTAACTTTTGTTTAACACAGTTTCATTCATTCACAGTGCTAATTTCAACAGCAGATTGCAAATCACTATTTAAACAAAACATAAAATAAAACTTCATTCCTTGAAAGCTTTCCAAATCAAATGATTAACCTAAGATAAACACCATTCTAAAACACAATATGAAGTAGATTTAAATCTGGTTGCTTTTATTGTTAGTGAAACATATAAGCAACATTTTCAAATCTGGCACAATCACCAATGTACAGAAAACTTATGTCTTCAAATTGTTTCCATCTACACTAAAAACTTGAAAAATACATTACCGCCTCTATTGAATCTAACTCCTACTCTATGGCTACTCCTAAGTTTCTCTTACTTCTTAGAAAATAATTCATATTCAAAATCTATATCTCTATGTCTCTGAACTCTCTCTCTTCTCAAAGGCCAAAAAAATGTCATATATCCAAACTAGCCCAAAAGTAATGCATTGGCCCCTATTTTTAGGGTTCACAAAATATCCTCCCTTAGAAGGGTCAGCTCCCAAATCTTTTGAATAGAAGTTAATGCTGCATTCAATGTGAATCCCTACTATCCATGTCAGTGAAGGATCACCCTCAGAAGAAGCCTTTAGATCTCTTACAACCACAACATTAACTTCATGCCTCTATGTCCATCCTCGAACTCCCTTGCAGAGTTGCTTTGAATGCACCATTATCATTAATGTCGATCTACCTTTACTGGTAGACACCACAGCTGTATCTGAGACTCGTGGTTTCTTCCTCTTTTATGCCTTTCTCCCCGCTTCAGATCTCTCTGCTCGTTGACCTCCTCTGGAAGCAACATTAGACTTCCCATTAGATCTCCACACCATTGTTCACTGAGTTGCTCCATCGTTTTAGGTCCCAGAGTAAGTCCATATTGTTTACATTATGTTGATTTCCTTCATAGGGGTAGTCAATCAGTCAAACTGTCAGTGGGTTGCACTTTTAGCTTCTTCTGATTGGTTAAACATATGCCATGCAAGATTCCTGGGCAGTCAAAGGTTGTTCACACAACATTGCATGTCGGTGAGACACTAATCATGTCTCCCCAATGCGATTATACCCCATAGCAGCTACCAGCGTAACACTCAACGGTCGACAAGACCTCATAGCGAGTGGCCAGTGTCATATCGATATCACAAAAACCATCGGCAAGATAGTTGTTATCGCTTAGAAGTCATAGCAAGCTCCCATCAATCACACCGATATCCCTTTCCATTTACAAATCTATCGCTATCGGCAAGACTCCTCATTATCGACAAGAGGTCATATCGAATACAAACTCTCAGCAACAAGTCCTACCGTAACCACATATCTATCAGCGAGACACCATTAGGTCGGCCAGACATCACGGCAGGGAGCCAAAGCTATAGTGATATTCCCTTTCATCGCTGAGACAATTGCACTTGGCAAGACATCATATCGAACTCAACACACATTACACCAAAGGCACAAAACATGTCGGTGAGAATACCACTAGTCGGCGAGATATCATGTCGAGCTCTTTCATTCTCCTCAGGCTCATTTCATTTTGGCAAGACCCTCCTATGTCAGCGAGATGTTATATCAAATCCCCCACCTTTCGGCGAGACTTCCATCGGTCGGTGAGACATCTCTCTAAGCCCAAAACATTATATTCAAGGTTTCACCAGTTGGTAAGAGATCCTTGGGTTGGCCAGACATTATGTCAAACTCCAGATCTTTTGCGAGCTCGTTTCATCTTGGGAGACCCTGCTTGGTCAGGGAGACCTTTCACCGAACTCAAAACACTACACTGGCATTAACTCCCTTTCGGCGAGACTCCCCCATGTCAGCAAGACATCATGGCGAAACCATCCCAGTTTGGTGAGACCCTAGCATGTTGGCCAAACCTCATGCTGAAGGCAAAATCTTTTGATGAGCTGAGATCATTTCAGGGAGACTCTGTCGGGTCAGTGAGACTTCATGCTGAAAGTAAACCACTCTCCTCGAGCTCGAACTTCTTCGGTGGAACCTCCTTTAGTTGGTAAGATGTTATGTTGAACCATGAATCTTCAACGATACCTTTCCTTTTCGGCCATACTTTATGACTAACTCAAACTACTCTTCCCAACGTTGTTCCACTTCGGCAAGAGTCGACCTTGTTAGTGAGACTTCATGTCGATGCTACCCCCTATTGCCAAGACTTCCATTTGTCAGGAAGACTTCTCTCTAAAGCCAAATCCTTATACCAAAGGCACCATCCCTTTCGATGAGACTCCACTTAGTCACCGGGACTTCATGCCGATATCATTCCTCTCAGGGAGACTCCTTCCCAAGTGGAGAGACCTATAAAACCTCATGGCAACTGAAATGTCTTGGCGACCGGTGGATCCCAGATGAATATAACACACTACCAGTTGGCAAGACATCTGAAAGGTCTCAACAACTTTCTTCATTAGGATCTTTATGCCAAATCTAATTGTGGTATGATTTCCATCTGAGTTCCTCGAGAAATATCACCAGACCTGTGCATGATTTAATCTTGCAACACAAATGCCTCCATTAGTCCTCAAAGCATATAAAATACCCTATTGTGATAATTTCATTCAATTCTTAGTAGGAAGAAAACCAACTCAAATCGAGGTAGTATCAAATTAGATAGAACAAAAGACAGAGTTAGGAGAAAAACAGAAGAACTCCCAAGACCAGAGCAAATAACCAAAGGCAATGAAGACAATAGAAAAAGGGGACCCATTTTATTCCAAAATGAAATGGGGTGGTTATGTAAGGCATAACATATACTCTCCCTCTATTGATTGTAAAATTATAATTTATTCCACATCAACCCATTTGTCAAACAATGATAATAGGTAAATATTGTATTTGATGTGGAAAATTTTTAGTTTTTTTTTTTTTACTTTTCATGGAACTATGATATATCTTTTGTATTTATATCAGGCTCTAGTTGTATGTATGAATTAAAATATTGGGTTGGCATGCGATCAATATTTTCTCAACTTGTGCTAAGTCTTCATGTTCTAGTGGTTGTCGATTGGGATCCATGTTATTTAATGTTGAAAATTAGTGTCCATTTTCTCTTGTTGAAATCTATAATAATGAGGAACTTCAAGTGTCCAAGAAACCTTCATTGTAGGAAATTTTTCTTGATAAATATAACACATTCTCGATGAAACATGTTTATGATGTCCATGTGGACCAAAATATTATTTGTGAAGTTTTCAAATAAATCTCAACATTTTTATTGTGATTTAGTGTAGTTGTCTTTTTGTCTCAGTGATTAATCTAAATGCATCTCTTCACAATCTTCTTCTTAATATATATTTCTCCTATTGAGTTGTTCATAGAGAATGTATTAGCTCATCTACATGTTGTGTCATTTTTGTATCAATCTCTTCAACTATATCATATATTTACCTTACATAAAAAAATATTACTCCATCATTTCCTTTCTTTATGAATTTGTCACTTGTTAACAATGTTGTGTCATATAATTTTAAAAGCTATATTCTCAATGAGTGATAATATGCACCTAGCTAAACATGAAAAAAACAAACAAGGTTAGTCATATTAGCAAGCCAAAAACTATCATTCCCTATGTGATTCTTGATCATACTAAGAGATGAAAACATGAGACAAAGCATGAAAGAATGTAAACCTATCTAAGTAGCTCAAACCTCCATCCCATAGGGGGATTGTTGTTACTTTGATGTGGAAAGTTTCCTTTTCCCAATCCAAAGTTGATAAGCTCCAAGATATTTGATGAACAATTAAGATTTTTGAGACAATGTGATGATGGATTCAAGCTAAAATGAAATAGAAAGCATGTAGTTGATGGACGAGAACAAGTAGAGTAACAATGCATGAAGTTGTGGATCCATATTCAATAGAGGAAGCCTCTATTTATAGGAAAGAAGGGTTGAAGAATAGATGAAATTGAGCAATGCAGGACTAATATGGGAACCAATAGATTTGTGACACTTGTCACAAGGGTAATGAAAGGCATGGGGATATGTGTGAGCACATTTTGAAAGAAGTGATGAGTTAAGGAATGTAGGTGAGAGTGTAAGAGAATGTAAGAGAATTGAATGAATATGGTTGAGAATGCAAGGGAATGAATGTTGGTGAGGATGTAAGAGAGGTAAATGCCCTTGTAACAAACAAGATGGCATGTAAGAGGAATTGAATGCCCTTGTAAGAGGCATTAAAGGAATTTGTTATAGTCTTTTAAAGCCTTTTGATGGAAATTTAATAAATGGGTAGTTGAGGGAATATTCTCAGAGAATATGCCTTTGTGAGGGAAAATAAGCTAATTAGTAATTAAAAGAAATGAATTTCATGTGCAACTTGATTAACAAACCATATGTTTATTTGACCAAGGTGAAGTTAAAAGCTAGAGAAATGGATAATGAAGATTAGGAGGTAGCTTAAGGTTAATTAATTTAGAATTAATTAACTTAAGTGGGTTAGGGGTGTGTGACATTTGATTTAATAGTTGAATTTATTTAATTAAATGAGAAGACATAGGGGTTTCAATTAAATAGTTTAATTTATTTAATTGAATGAGACAAAAATTAGTGAGAAGAAAATGAATTAATCTGATAAATTTAATCATTTGATTAATAGAAGTGATGAATTTAATTAAAAAATATAGATTTTTTAATTAAATGGTTAGAATAGAGCTGATATAGGAAGAAATGATGTTAGTTAATCAGATTTAGATGTGTAATACCAACCAAGATTATTTAAGTGTCTACATTTTTTCCTTCTTTGAAGTGAGGTACATGTTAGTTGATTGAAAGACTGACATTGCTAAGATCAAAATTCAAAAAAAATCTTATTTTTTGGATGCCCCACTATTGCCCTAGTAGAAGGAATTACATTGCTACACTACCCCCTTGAGAGATCTAGAAAACTTTTTAATTTTTGGGCCAAGCTCACGATAAAGATTCAACAAAGGTTCAACTATAGAAAATTGACTACAAGAAGAAAAAATATGCTCAAGATGCTAGAAAATGTTCCAAATAGGCTTCACGACTCGAAAAAATGGATAAATTGCTCAAAACCCTAGTTTCCCTCCTTAATTAGGGTGAAAACCCTAATTTTCAAGCTTAAATAGGAGAGTTTAGGTCATTTTCAATTCATTTGTGCACTTGTTTTTAGAGGATTCTTGTGATTTTTCTTTGAGGCTTTGATATTATGGGTGATCATGTGCTTCTTAGATGCAAGACCTTTGGTACACAAATCAAAACTTTCCTCATTTTTCATGTTTTTTACACATTTTTTAGGGTTTGAATGTCTCAATCAAAAGCGGCGATGTATTACATCATGCTTGCTCTAGTTGGCGTTGCTATTGATGTTGGAGTGTCACCCTTGTAGGAGAGCATCGCAAGGCTTGATTTGGGTTAAGTGTCAATCATAAAATGCTAACCCACCATTGCAAAAATGCATCACACAATCTAGAATAGGTTTAGTGTTGCTTTAGAATGTTGAACCGCTCTTGGGAAATAGTGTCACACGAGTCTTTTTAGGTTTCAAGAATTGCGTACAAATGTCAATTTTCCTTTACAAAATGGTGTCAAGTGATCCCACAATACTGGTTTACAATTTTTTTCCAAACTAGACACTAAATTGATTTTTTCTAAGTAAATCTTCACTTTCAGGCACCTATAGCGGCTAAACTATGACGAATTTGAAGATGATGCAAACTAGTGATTTGTGACATTTTGTTTGTAAATTCTAAATATATTTTTTCAAAATTTTTGGAATCAGATTGCACTTATTTTTCCATCTCCTTCAAAAATGAGTTTTTTTTAGTAAACACCATTTTTAAGGACTGATGCTCACCATATACAACATGACTTTTTTCCATGAAGGATAAAATTCTATTTTTTTTGAATTTAGATTTGTAACTACAATATCTAGTGCTTCTAATTGGTTTCATAGTGTTTTATTGAATATTTTTTCCTTAATCAAGTTTCAAAGTGAAACCAATTACAATTCAAACATAGGCGGACTGTATACAATGTAACTTTTTTTGTATGTATCTAAATTCAATTCTTTTTGTTGGATCAATGACTTCAATATCATGTGCACTTATATTTTTCAAGTTTTTTTAATATTATATTATTTTTCCACATGTGCAAAACAAAGAGCTTGATTTTTGGTGAAAATCCTATGTTTAATCAAAATAAAAAAACAAATACATAATAAAACCAAAACATATTAAAATATATTCATTGAATAGCTCGTTCTGGGGACTACCATCATTTAGTTGGGTCTGTGAATTCTCCTCCATTTTCATCCTCAACTCAAGCTTCGAAGGAAAAAAATTTGGATTTTTTTTTGTGCTATAGGGGGAGAAGGGGGGTTCAAGCGAACCCTTGGAGGTTTGCTTGAACTAGGGTTCGAGCGAACCCCCTTTCCAAAAGGCTTTCCTTTTGGTTTTTTCCTAGGAATGGTGGGACCCAAAATTTAATGGTTTTGCTTGAAGGGGGATTCTAGTGAACCACCTTTGGGTTCACTCGAACAAGATGTTCATTCAAACCCCCAAAAACCAAAATTTTTTGCATGGGGCATTTTTTGCAACTTTTTCTTCTTCACTGGAATTGTAAACTAGTTTTTTGGGTTTACCCCATTGCCTTTGATGTTAACGTCACTATCACCAAAAACCAAAGCATCAATTTTGAAAATACTAACTCACCTTTGCTTTACTAAGGTTTAGATTTAGATTTTTTCATCATTTTTTGAAAATTTTGGCGCAATGTGCTTTATGAGTCTACGAGGTTCTTTTCCTGCACCATTTGAAGGAGCATTGATGTCATATTCTTCATTGGGCTTGGGGATTTGACTGATGATGTGATGCATTTCTTGGGAGCCATTGGTTTTGGGTTCGTTGCATGGATGCCAATGATTTGCACACACTTGGTGATGATGACAACTCTAGTCGAGCAGTAGTGAAGCGATACATCATCATTTCATTTACCTACTGGAGAGGCCATAGTAACCCTCGAGGATCTATAATGGATCATATAGATCCCCATCCATGGTGAGAGGATTGTGTATGAGCCAAATGCGGGGGACGATGCCATATTTTAGGTGCTTGGGGTAGATGAGTATGATGTGGACAAAAACTAGATTGAATTGCATTTCTACGAGGGGATTACCCCAGATTTGACATTATTCGTTGGTGCACTAATTTCAAGGGTCCTAATACCAGATAGGTAATTGAGAGGATGTAATGTTGGATGGGGAATCATTTGGTCATGTATAATGGAGGAGATGACCATATACACCTGGGGCCTAGTAGTTCTTGCATCCCTTTATCATGATATGCACCAAGTAGTATATTGTGGTGTATGTAGCATAGGTTTCAAGATTACATTACTCCACATCTGGGCCTATGAGCACATTGCAATGCTATAGCTAGTGATTACCCTTGTGGATATAGACAATGATGAGCTTGCAGTATACAGATATGGGGTGATGACTTCTCTTTAGTACACAAGTATCATAGGTATGCCACACTAGAGGTGGGTGATTGATGAGATGGTAATATTTCAATGGAGGCCTTGGATCCATGTCCACCGATGGATCGATATGATGAGCAGTTATTCTATGCCTACCAGGAGAGATATATGTAGGGGGATGAGAAAGGATGATCGAGTGTTACCTCCCAGATAGGGTAGCTCGTCAGTTCAAAGAGGTACAGGATGCACCACAAGATGGATACATGGTTGTGTTCACTAGGACTTCTCGAGAGACTGCTTGGGGATAGTAGACCCCCCCAAGTTGCAGTGGATGAGTTTAGGAAATTGGTTGCATAGTTGTGGGTGTATTTTGATGGAATGGGTAGGATGTTGACACCACATCAACATATCATGCATATTGGCAGGCTCATGCCCTAGTACGGTTGACAGATCCAACTATTGTTCCAGCTCCAAGTAAAGGCTGACAAAGAGGTCCTTGGTTAGGTCAACAACAATAGCTACTACATCAGGGGCCTAATGGCCATGACAAGTGAGATTGGGGACATAGGCAGGAGGATTAGCAGAGACAGGATTAGGAGCCTTCCCTCATACAAGAAGTGGATCAATGACCACCCCTACAACCACCATAGGGTCCCAATTCGTAGGATGGGAAGATCACAATGTTGATGGCACTAGCACAACAATCAATTTCCCAACTATAGTAGGTTACTTTAGAGAGAGATTAGGTGAGACAACAATTGCAAAATACTAGGGGAGAGATAGATCATTAGCGATAGCTGCAACAAGATGTTGATATTGCATTGGCATAGGAGACAAGGCGTTAGGAGTAATTAGAGGCTATGGAATAGTAGGCACAGGGATAGGCTATGGTCCTAACACATATGTATGGGAGAGCGATGCAAGAGGATGCCTACTACAAGATGTGCTGCTACAAGGAGTGCCCATAGCATCGCTGCCAACCTGTTTTCTCACATATGAGTAGGGTGGTACTGACTAGATCCCAAGGAGCCCCATCAGTCAATCAACTTCTGTCAAGTTCTCACCAAGGTAATCGACAGATTCAAGGATAGTTGACTCATATGAAAAACACTTTTTAGATGTTCAACCTGATTATTGATGTATATACATTCATTTCCTCTGTTTTGATAGCCTTTTGTATATTATTTTGATGATATTACACACTAAATTTGATTTGTATCATGTCATTCAATTATATATATATATATGAGATGACTTTGATGTGACATTATATGATATGATGTCCCTTTATTTCATGCTTTATGTATGTATGGATGCATATGATGTGTTATGAATGTATGACATGGATGCAAATGTGATGTATGTTTTGTACCTTTCTTTTTAATATCTTTTCTTTTTGATATATGATGGTTTAGGATGTATGTATGGATGCATTGATTTTTGTGATATGTTCATGCTATGGATTTAATGTTCAAATGATTATGTAATGTCATAAGATGCTTAGAATAACAAATCTATGTTATCTGAAACAACTTAAATGATGATGAAATGCAAATGAGATGGATTAAGATACTTAGAATAACAAATCTATATTTTCCTAAAAAAACTTAAATGATGATGTAATGAATGGATGATATTTCCTATTATGATGATATGCTATGATTATGAAGGATGTGTATATGTTGAAATTTTGTGGATGCAAGATGGATGTATTGCTATTTTTGTTGAATGTCATGATACCATGTTAGCATGGAAAGAGGATAGAAGAATGAGAGGGATCAACCCTTGATTATGAGAAGATGTATTAGACTAACAAGCCTATGAGACATCAAGACTTAATTATATATGATGATGAGTGATGATGATTTGCTTATCTAGGGATTGGGACACAAATGGCACAACTTTCCTTATGTTTGATAAAACACATAGATACGATGCATCAAGGTATAAACAACCAAGATGGCATGTAATCTAGTGCAATGGACTTCGACTCAACAAAAAGATAGGAGTATCGTTGTTCATAGTGGAAACCTTGCTAGGATGCACTTTAGACTCTTTGAACATCTCAAATCAAAACATAGAAAGGCATAACCTCCCAATGTAATAGTCAACAAGCTATTCAAAAAATCCTCCACACATATCTAACAAAGGAAGTATTCATCAAGGTTAGTTTACAAGAATATCCAACAAGCAGAGCAAATGAAAGATAATGATCCATGCCCCATTCCTTTCTCTCTAAATCATTTTGTAGACATCATTGAGAGGTCATTGGAATGAGTGCAATAAGATAAAGCATAAGAAAAGATCAAACAAATAAACAAGCTAATGTTCTTCCTACCTCTAGCCAAGACAAAAACTACGGTGATGTCTAATGGTGATTTCCATTGTAGGAAGGATGCATCCTAGGACATGAATATCAAATGATGTTGAAACTAATGGGATGGCGAGCTATTGATACCAAGAGTTAACCAACTTATTTACCTATCAACCTAGACTTAAGACTTACATTTTAGGTTTATGCTTTATTAACTTGCTATACTTGATTCCACTTGTCTTACAAAAGTTTGAAGATGAAAATCAATTTATTATGATTGGATGGGATGGGTGATTTTGGAATTTTTTGAATATTTCAATGTTTTTGGTGTTTCATAATGTTTTTGAGGTTGTTTTGGGATTTTTTCTTGAGATATTTTATAAATGTTTTGATTTTCAAGTTCTCAAATGTTTTTATATTTTTTGAGATTTTGACCAAGAACCTAACCTAGATGACTATCCTAGGGTCCTTGAGGACTGATCAAATATTAGCCTTTCCTACATTATACATGTAGAGACCTCATAGTTTGACTGATACAGACCTATTTATTGATGATGTTTGAACATTGATGAATTGCCAATTTATTATGATGAACACCTAAAGGACCTAACCTAATGCCTCATGGGTTGGTCAAAGATCATCCTTGCCTACATTCCAACTCAGAGACAATGTAGTTCAACATGGTTACTATATTTTTGACTTTTTCTAGTTTCAACCTATTTTTTGATTTTGACATATTTTGGATTTTTTTTTTTTTTTCTTTTGTTTTATGAATGTTTTGGGCTTTTCAATGTTATGAAATATTTTAAGGATATACACGAATTCAATCTGATGTAAGGATAAACAAATTCCCCTAGCATGATGTGATAGACTACCTCAATATGGGCAAGATAAATTGACCTTTGGAATGTTCCAATTAGTACTAAAGGGGAACATGATACACACAAGATCCAACTATGATACAAATGCAGATGGGTTATGGAAAGAATAATGGAATGAAGGATGAATGTGATGGAAAGTGATATGTGAATAAGCCAAGGAATCAATGATGGATGGACAGTGCTTTATTTACACAAGGTGCTTGATTGTCAATTTTTCACCAAGGTATTTTCCCAAAGTGCCATCGAAGTGGTTTTCACTAGAGGATGATTTTTTTTCTTTACTATTTTCAATCCTTCTTTTTTTTAATTTTGTTATTTTTTTATTTTTTTGTATTTTTGGATCCATACCTTGCAAGCCTAGGTATAAAACTTTTTAGGATGAGAGCTATTGATAGGTTCCTACAAGGCTTCACCTTTAGGTATCAACAACCGATATGTTCCTAATTTATAACTTGCTATGATGATGAAGATTCCCAACCAATTGGGTTAAAACTTGCCTTTGTTCTATGGATTTGGTACATTCTTCTAATTCTCCTTCAACAAAAGCTCTACTACCTAAAAGGACCAAATTTGTATCTTCTTGTTATAGCTCCTCTTGAGATGGTTCTAATAAACTTGTAAGTGATTCAAGGCATCTAGGCAATGTTCATCCAGTAGCTCCAACTCATTCAACCATGACACTTTGTATTCTTCATCGGTGATGACATTCTACAAAGATATTTGTAAGGATGGGAGCTCGACCTCAATAGGTAGGATAGCCTTAGATCCATATACTAGGGAGTAGGGTGTTGTATAGGTGTAGGTGTGTGGATATTGGTTCTATAAGCTCATAAGAAAAGGTTTAGCTGTAAGTGCCAATCACAACCAACTTCATCGACTATTTTCTTAAGGATTTTCAAGATAGTTTTATTCATAGCCTTAGCTTGGCCATTACCTTTGGGGTAATAAGGGGTGTAGAACTGGTGTTGGATGTTAAATCTTTGGCATAATTCACAAACATCCTGATTCTTGAAGGGTGTCCCATTATCTAGAATAAGGGCTTGTGGAGCATCATAATGGTAGATAGGTAGTTTCTAGGATGAACTTGGAGATCTGTTTGCTTGTGATATATGTCATAGGAATGGCTTCTACCCATTTCATAAAGTACAATGTGGCATTAATGACAAGCTTGTGGCCGTTGGATGAGGTAGGCATGATCTTCCCTACAAGGTCGATCCCCACTATGAAAAATGCCAAGGTGTAATGATAGGTTGAAGTTCTTGAGTTGGTGTGTGGATAAGGTCCCCATGCTATTGGCATGACAAACATTTCTTCACATACTCATGAGCTTCTTTCTCCATGGTGGACCAATAATACTACATCCTCAACAGTTTCTTTGACAAGGTCATACCACTTGAATGTGATCCACAAATACCTTTGTGTACCTCTGTTAATAGTCAAGGCTTCCTCAAGGTTAAATCATCGTAATAGGATCCCCTCGATACTTCTACTATAAAGGGTTTTTCCTAGGATAATGAAATGGGATGACTTTTTAATAAAGGTTTTCTTTAGGTTTAAAGTGATGTCATTAGGGAGGATTCCTCTTTTTAGATAGGTAAATATGTCATGATACCAAGGATCACCAGAACCAATGATTTTGCACACAAACTCTAATTTTGGTACCTTGAAAGTTGGGACAAGAAACTGTTGTACGAAGAACTCACATTTATGGATATTCTTTGGGATATCTAGCAAGGATCTGATTGTTGCCATAACATCTTTAGCTTTGTTTAGCATCTATAGCTCTATTAGTCACTTGAGGTATCTGTTCAAAGGTTATATAAATGAAGAACTCTTTGATATCTTCAACCAACTTCTTGAAGGGCTAAGCTTGTAGTCTTTGGTTTGGTACTCGTCATTGACTTGATTGATGATCAGTTGTGAATCACCAAAGACTTTTAATGCTAGAATATTTCATTGTGCCACTATTATGAGTCTTATTGTAAGATAGGAAAATCAAAATAACAAAGATTAAAATGACAACCACAACACTAATCTAAGCTAAAAATCCAATCTAATCAAAGAAGAAAACAAAGAAGAGCAATCAAATATGAGGAATGAAATGAAAGCAACAAATAATAACCTCCCCATGTTTGAAGTTGAATAACCTCCTTTGTCTCTCCTCAAATAGCCTTTGCAAGTTGCCCTCAATTCGTTGTGTGCAAATACCTACAAACAATAAGCATGAATATTGGAGATATGTGGTTGCTAAATAGAAAATGGAGGAGAAGACCTTCTTTTATAGAAATCCATTCAAACGGATGGATGAGATCAAGCTTCTAGAAATATTCTCAGATCGATGGTTGATGATGCATGCACCACAAAGTAGTGGGATAGGGACGACTATGAAATGGATGGTTAAGATCGAAATGTGACTAGAGACAATCAATGGCTGAGATTCGAAAATGAGAGAGTGGAGGGATAATGAAGGAATTAAATAATAAAATTATTTAATTCATGAGAAGGGAATCTCTGACCAAGAGGAGGATAAATAATTTATTTGTGGAAGAAGGAGAAAATGGGCATTTAATTAAAATGATTATGTAACTTAATTTAATTAAATAAGGGGAAATTGAAAAGAAGAATTAAATAATTAATTTATATTAATTATTCAATAGGGGAGAAATGATAAAAGGAAACTAAATAATCTTAATAAATATTTAACCATTGAAGAAGTAAAGAAGACCAATGAATAGATAAATAATTATAAACAATTATTTAACTATAAATGAATGGTGTAGAATTAATAATTAAATGAATAATAATTCATTTAATTATAGGGAGAAAGAAAATGTTAGTGACACAATTAAAAATATAATTTATTTAATTGATCAAAGGAGGATTATAAAGAAATGAATTAATTAAATAATTAAAATTGTTTAATGACGCAGGGAAGAAGACCAAGATCATGGAAAAATGATGCTTGCAGACCAAGACATTTTTCAGTGTCTATATTTTCCCCCTCTTTGACATAATACAATTCATCATGTTGTGTCAAATAAATTTAGTCAAAATATGCCTGGTGAAAGTAGGGTGGAGGTGTGCCCCTTGGGAGAATTTTGCAAATTTTCAAAAAGTTTCAAAATTTTTGGAAAATTGTTCCGATAAGTCAATTTGACAACCAGGAGTTTGATGGTGGTGACAGAATTGATTTTTGAGGTCATTTAGGGAGTCAATTTTAGGTTCAAAGTGGTCAAACAATGCATCCAGTACACATTCCTAGTGCAAACTCTAAATATTTTCCAAAAAATATGCCCTTGATTAAGAAAATTACTCATTTGTGCATTCCAAATTTAGAAAGTTGATGAGCTATGGAGAGAGAAGCTGAGAAGATGTTTCCAATTCCACATTTTGCACACCAAAGCTACTACATCCACACCTTCCACCGACCTGAGGGAGTGCCAAACCCAGTAAGTACTACAAACCCACTTTGTGAATTTTTTTATTTTTGTGCATTTAGTGGTAGGAAAAATTTAGTAGAAAATTATATTGTACGTCGTTCAATGCTATTGCATCCATGAATGATGTAGGTGGCTCTAGTTTTCCACACTCACTTCATCATGATGCAACTATTAGGTCATAGGGGGTGGGGTGGTTGTGGTGTGACACATCTAAAAAGTTGCATTGCATTCAATTTCTAAGACACAAATGTGACCAAGAATTATGTAAGTGAATTTAAGAATTGCACACACAAGGGGAAATGATGCATGTATTAAGAAATGACACAACTGATAAGGGGTTGACCACAAGTGACCCTGATGATGCATTAGCTAAGGCATTGGATGTAATTAAAGTTGCACGATGCATGTGCAAGGACAATGACATGAACAAATTCTGTGACGTAATTGACAAGCAGAATGACATAATTGACTGATGAAATTTTTTCCCTAGTTTAGGATAAAATGACTTGTTCAATTTAGGTCCAATAGGTCAAATGAAGATTGTAAATTGATGTGATGAATTGTGTGGTGACTTCAGGTTGTACTTCCTCCTATCTATATGTGGGAGTCACAACTGATGACATTTCGACTTTAGGATCAGTTGTCGAATGACGAGAGGTAGGCATTGTTAGACCTCTAGTTGTTCTACATCACATATATACCCATTGTCAATGAAAATAGAGGTATGTTGATAGCACTTGTAGAGTGATGACACTCTGAGGCTTTCACTTTCCATCTACTAACTAGGGAGGCCATTGTGACTATAGAGGACATGTACAGGATACTACGATTGTCGATATGTGGAGATCAGGTGAGATATGATCTTATTCGAGGATTCCAAGCCATTTATGACCATTATGACTATGAGGATGAGTCAAAACTCAATGTACAAGGGTATGAGATTAGATGGGAGACATTAGAAAAGAGATGACAGATTTGACTATGTTTTGTGCAAATTGATTGTTGGTGTTCTAATTCTAAATCAAAGGGGCCATGGCTTTCCAAGTAGGCCAAGGAGAGGTACTAGCAGGGATGGTGCAGGAGGAGATATTCTACACCTAGGGGCCATGTATATTGGGTATTATTTACTTCTAGTTGCATGACATCATATACTGAGGTGGAAAAAGCATGAGCTACGAGGTGACACTACTTATGGTATGGGTGTGGGAGCACATAGCAATGTTCTAACCACCAATGGGATAACAATTGGGAGTTGGGATGCCGCATGCATTTCTGTATAGTGGGGCAATGACTTAGACTCATGTAGGTGATACAAGATACTAGAGACATGAAATTTATATATTGGTGAGATTTGTTTGGAGACCATACAAGGACTATGAGTAGTGAGTAGATGAGGATGAGCATTTTCCATGGTGTCGACAACCCAAATAATTGATTGGTCACACAATATAGTCTCAACATATCATAGAGATGCATTTTCCAAAGTGAGTTTGGAGGCGGTTTGGAGAGAGACAAGGTGTACTTGCAAGGACAATCGAGTTTGCATGTCCCTCATGAGAGATGCATTCATGAGGATAAGTGATATTGGTCACTACCGTTGAGGAGGAGATTGATGCACTGCAGCTAGTGCAGTGGGCCTGGAGAGAGGGTGCAGTGGATCTTGGTATGATGCTAGAGTACAATGCATGGTGGCTGGCTCATAGGCCAGTTTCTTATATTGATTTGGATCAACCAGCGCCTGTAGAGTGCAAAGGTAGGGGCCCACAAGGTTGGAGGGTTGACAAGGGAGAAAGGGGAAATAGGTGAGGAGATAGAGGATGGGGGAATGGTGGACGGGGAGATGGGGGAGATGACAAAGGGGATGTGGTGGATGTTGCATGAGATTTGGTTGGGTACAACATGGGATTACATTACTATAGAGATTTTTATGAGAGAGTAGTGCCACTTGAGAGGAGAGAGATGAATTTTACAGAGGTTAAGAGTTGTTCTTAGGGTAGGTCACATAGCAGATCCCATAGTTGACACTCACATAGTAGGTCACATAGTGGTGAGGCATCAATCCCAATACTGTCCACACCATATGAGAGGCCATCAACATTAGAGCACAGGTCCTCAAGCTCACCACGACAAGAGGGCGAGCAGGCATCAAAGTCAAGAGAGTAGGGAAAGTTTTGCTAGGACTCATTTTGAAATTATGTATTATGACACTATATTTTGATCATCAAGCCCATAAGCTCCATTTTGTTATTATATATGAGACATTTTGACATTATACTATGACACATTTTGAGATATATGATATGAGTTTTGGTAGTGATTTATGATGTGTAGTCCTATGTGATTATGCTTTATGGTTATGATTGTGTTATGGATTTGTATGCTTTTATGATGTTTATTTATGCATTTTATATGATCATGCAATGTTGTGGTATGATGGATGATTAGGCATTTATAATGTTGTTTATGCATCTTATATGTTTATGCAATAATGTGATATATCAATACAATACAGTTGACCTACTTTTATGATGTGATGTGACATGCAAATGCAAGTAATGTTATGTAATATGATACCTATGGATTATGCATGTAATGATTAAAAATGTCAAATGTGAATGCAAAATATGATGTATGATATGATTATGATGATGCAATGTTTATAAAAATGTTGATGTAATGTAGATGAAATATCATAAATGGAAGTGGATTATGATTATAATGTAAAATGTAATGATATGTGTAATATTTAATGATGTAAAATGATAATGCTATATAGATGCACTCTATGTTTTGTTTACATTTTCTCATGCAAATATATGCGGCTTATTATGATGAAGTCTATGATGATAATGCTTTTCAAAAAAAATCCTAACATGATCATGTATGTAGGGTATTTGTGTGTCACAGGATGCTATCAAGATGCAAATAGAAGAAATGTTAGCATGGAAGAGATAAACATTAGCATGGAGAATGGAAAAGGTGTGAAGTTAGGAGGGAAATGACAAAGGATGAATATTCATGCTTTTATATGTATCATCATTGGGTTTCAAAACTATCACAAATGGAGCACAAATAACAAGATATGACATGGACAAAGGTGTGCAAGATTAAAATTTGTGAGACAAACAAACAAAAGACAATGCCACAATACAAGGAGTGCCTGAGCTCATACTAAGGACCCAATTTTCCTAGTCTTTTTTCCAAGGAAAACCACGGACAACAAGCAAAGAAAAGAGATCATGATCCATCATCGCCCCTCTAAATCCTTGATAGGGAATCCTCAAGGTAGCTAGTAACATGACCAAAAACCAATGAAAAAAGATAAGGAAAACTCAAACCAACAAAGTTTTTGCCAGAGAGATAAAGTTTAGTGATAGGATTGCCAAGATTGATTGATATGATTGATTAGGTTTGGTTTCAGGAAAGACGCTATTGATTAAGATAGATGACTGAGATGAATGATTTGATTGATTGTTTGACCGAATGTTGGTTGATAGATTGAAAATTTTGATTAATTGATTTGATTGATTATGCCTAGTTTCAAGAAAGATATATCTTGTTTAAGGAAAGAGTAATTGACCAAGATGACAAGATTAATTTACCAAGTGACAAACTTGAGTTGACTTGATAAGGTTTGATTGAAATGATTGACCAATGTGATGATGCTTGATTTTAGAAAAGACATATCCTATTTAAGGAAAATGACACATCTGATAAAGTTGATTGATTGACCAATTTGATGAATGCCTAGTTTTAGGAAAGACATATCATGTTTAAGGAAAATGAAAAGGTTGACCAATGACAATGTCTAATCTCAGGAAGGACACATCTTGATAGAAGACAAGTGATAAGACTAAATGAGACAAATGACATAATGCCCCATTTTGACATAAGACCAATGGCCAATGATGATGTTTAGGCAATTGATTGATTGAAGATTAAAGAGTTGTTGGATATGTTTGTCTATTGATTTGTGATTTGGTTTGAATAGTGATTGTTCAAGGAAAAAGGACATGACTAGACTCAAAAAACCCTAAAAAGGACTAACCTAGGGCCTCAGGGGCTCATCAATTGATGGCATTTCCTATGTTATACACGTAAAGACCTTGTAGTTTGACATGGCTTGACCTCACTATATTTGAGAAAGGACTAAATCATGATGTGACCTTTATTTGAGAAAAACCAAAAGGACATACATAATGTCTCAGGGGCCCATTGAGTGAGGGCCTTGGCTACATAGAAAATATGTAGAGGCAATGTATTTCAACCAAACTAACATAGACTGACTCTGACTCTAACTCTATTTTTGGAATTTTTTATGTTTTTTTTTTTTTTTTGGATTTTGATGCTTTATGATTTTTTTGGGATTTTGATGTTTGATGTTTTCTAATTTTTTTTGGATTTTATGATTTTTGGATTTTGATGTTTTATGATTTTTTATTTTGATATTTTCTTTTTTTGGCTTTTGATGATTTTATGATTTTTTGGATTTTGATGTTTTATGATTTTTTTGGGTTTTGATGATTTTATGATTTTTTTGGGTTTTGATGATTTTATGATTTTTTTGGATTTTGACGATTTTATGATTTTTTTGAATTTTGAGTTTTTTATGATTTTTGAGGATTTTGATGTTTTATGAGGCTTATACCATGTGTATGATCCCCTAGAGACGTAAGTCAAGGAATTTCCCCCTGTCGGGTAGAGGACCAACTTATTAAGTGCAAGAGGATTGTTGGATGCAAAGGATGGTCATGAAAGTGAAGGACGCTAAATGTTGATGGTTCTCAAGCCATGGAAAGGATTACAAAGATTTATTATGGATGGATGATATGTGTGAATGGGTGAGCGAAGGGAAGGAAAACTAGGTAGAGCGATAGTAGATGGAGGAGCATAGACTGACTACACATGACACTTGTTTGCCAAGTTTTCACCATGGTACTTATCCAAAGCACCACCGAAGTGGTTTTCTCTTTTGGATGAATTATTTCTCTTTACTATTTTTTTTTCATTTTTTTGATATTTCTATTGTCACCAAGATGCCTATTTGCCAAGTTTTCAACAAGGTGACAATTTTTTTTTTTTGTATTTTTTGACCTTTTGATGGGATACCCCTAGAATTAGGTGTAATATATATGAAGGTGCATGTTGTTAATGGGTTCAAGAAATGGTTCACCTTCAGGAGTATAGAGATGACAAGCACTAGATCCATATGTTGCTATCATGATATAAGGGCCCAACTAATTGGGTTCAAACTTTCTAAGCTTTTCTCAATCTATCTGATTCTTTAGATTATATTTGAAGACTAAAGAACCAATGTCAAAGCTTCTAGGTTGGACCTTCTTATTGTAGCAGTGTCAAAGGTGGTCCTATTATGCCTACAAATGTGTTAAGGCAATCTGTCTCTTTTCATCCAATAACTCTAGCTCATGCAGATGGGATACACAATATTCTTCTTGAACAACCAATCCTTGCATAGAGATCCTCAGGGATGGTAACTCAACCTCAATAGGAAGTGTGGCCTCAAATCCAAAGATGATGGAATATGAAGTGGCTCTAGTAGGAGTGTGAACACTAGTATGGTAGGCCCATATAGCAAGATTGAGTTGGAGATGTCAATCATGGCTAGTGTCATCGACAGTCTTTTTTAAGATTTTAAGGATAGACTTATTAGATGCCTTAGCTTGACCATTACCCTGGGGGTAATATGAGGTGAAGAAATGGTGTTGGATATGAAACTTCTCACAAATTTCACATACATCTTAATTCTTGAAAGGGTGACCATTCTCCATAATGATGGATTGAGGGATACCATAGTAGCATATAATGTAGTTTAGAATAAATTTGGATATTTGTTTACCAGTAATATAGGTCATCAGGATGGATTAGATCCATTTAGTGAAGTATTTTGTAGTATGAAGGATAAACTTATGGCCATTTATGGAAGTGGGATGGATCTTTCCTATGAGGTTGAGTCCCCATTGAGAGAATGTCCATGGTGATGTAAGTGGTTGTAATTCCTAAGCTAGTAAATGTATGAGATCTCCATGAATTTGACATTGATTACACTCCTTCACAAAGTTATAGGCATCACCTTCCATTGTAGACCAATAATTTCCCATCCTCATAAGATTTTTAGCTAAGGTAGGACCGATAGATTGAGCTCTGCATATACCATGGCGAACCTCTTGTAAGATTGTTTGTGCTTCATTTGAGTTGAGACATCAGAGGAGGGTGTTTTTTAGGCTACGATGGTAAAGGGTATCTATGATGATGGCATATTTAGAGGATTTTCGGATAAAGGTGTTGCATTGGTTGGGGGACAAGTCAATAGGGATAATCTATTCATGTAGATGTGAATTTCCTTGTACCAGGAAGATTCAAGACCAACACGTTCACACAAAAGTTCAGTTTCGAGGACATCGAACGCAGGGACCAACAACTATTCCACCAAGAAATCATATTGTGATGCTTTGTTAGGGATGTCCAAGAGAGATCCAATTGTTGCCATTGCATCAAATTCCTTGTTCTAGATTCTTGGTATCTTCTCAAATGTAATAGCCTCAAAGTATAGTCTATAACTATCAACCATGCACTTGTAGGGCATTAGCTTCTCATCCTTAGTATCATAATCATCATTGACTTGTTTAATCACTAGCTGGGAATCACCATAAACTTGAAGATCCCTTATTTTCCACTTAATCGCCATTCAAAGTCTTGTTAGCAATGCTTCATACTCAACTATATTATTGGTACATCGAAATGCTATTCAAAATGACTTAGGAATGGAATCCCCTTGAGATGTGATGAATAAAATGCCAACTTCTAATCCATGACTTGTGTAGGACCCATCAAAGCATAACTTCCACATTGTTGGTGTTTCTATGATAAAAATTGATTCATCTAGAAAGTTGAATATCAGAGGATGGTCTGCTTTCACTGGTGCATTAGCAAGTTGATTAGCTATCACTTTTCCTTTTATTTATTTTTGATTAACATATTCAAATTCATATTCACTTAAGATCATAACCCACTTAGCTAATTGTCTTGCTAGAGTTTCTTTATTGATAAGGTACTTTAGAGGATCAATTTTGGCTATCAACTTTGTCTTGTGGTTTAGCATGTAATGTATCATTTTTTGGGTTGTGAATACAACTGCTAGGCATGCTCATTCAATGGGGTTATAGTTTAACTCATACCCAACAAAGGTACAATTGATGTAGTAGATTTCTCATTCTTTTCCATCATTATCATTTTGTGCCAATAATTCCACCAATGTTGATGTAGTTGTTGTTACATACAATATCAAATGTTTGTCCTCAATTGGAGCCATAAGAACTAGTGGAGTCAATAGATAATGCATAATTTGATAAAAGGCTTCTTGAAATTTTTCTCTCCAAATGAAGGGAATTCCATTTCATAACAAGCATTGAAAGGGATGAATCTTATCTACTAGTTGGGCAATGAATCTACGAATTGATTGTAGGATTCCTTGTAAAGTCCTTAGTTGACTAATGTTGGTTGGAAGTGACATGTCCAAGATAGATTTCACTTTTACAGGATCAACCTCTATTCCTCTATAGGAGACAATGTATCCTAAGAGTTTACCTGATTGGACCCTGAAAACACATTTCTTTGAACTTAACTTGAGTTTATACTTTTCAAGTCATGTAAAAATATTATCCAAGACTGCTAGGTGACCACTTCTTTCTAGATATTTTGAGAGAAGACCATCAACATAATCCTCCATAAGTATGTGCATATAATCATGAAAAATGGTAGTCATGGCTCTTTGATATGTAGCTCTAGCATTCTTAAGTCCAAATGGCATAACGTTCCAATAGAAAGTTCCCCAAGTACATGTAAAGATTGTCTTTGGTTGATCTTTAGGAGCTATCCTTATCTAATTATAGCCTAAGAATCTATCCATAAGTGATAACATTTCATATCCAATAGTGAGGTTCACTATGATGTCAATATTTGGTAAGGGAAAATCATCTTTAGGACAAGCCTTGTTAAGATCCCTAAAATTTGTGCATACTCTAATTTTCCCATTTGGTTTTGTGACAGGAACAAGATTAGATATCCAATCTACATAATCAAGAGAGTGTAAGAATCCAACATCCAAGAGTTTCTTTAGTTCAACCTTGACTAGGAGTGCAATCTATGGGTGCATTTTCCTGAGCTTCTATTTATATGGCTTGGAATTTGGTATTAATGGCAAGTGATTTATAACAAGCTTGGGGTCCAACCCTAGCATATCAGCATATGACCATGCTAAATTAGATTCTCTCTAAAAAGAATGTTGTAAACTCAAGTTTTTCCTTAATGGTCAAAGATGTTGCAAGCTGTATGATTCTAGATTTATCTTGTGTTCCAATGTTCACTTCTTCTATCTCTTCTATGAGAAAAGGTGATCTCTCTCAATCTATAGGGAGACTGTCTAGTCCTCGATCCTTAGGTGCCTCAGAGAGGTTTTCACCTTTGGATACATCCTTTATTTTTACTTTTTGATGATTAATGGGAATTTTTTGGTTTTTACCTGAAGACCCATTCTTTTTATTTTGACCTTTTTCATTTTCACTTTTGTGACTAGAGGAAAGGATAGCCTCACCAAAGTATGTTGCACTATTGAGTTCTATAAAAAATCCAACCTTATGATATCCGCTTGGTATTCCTTTACAAAGTCTTGTGAACTCAACAATTGCTTCGTCATTCTAAAATGTGTCTAAAATTGGTGGTCCTTTTTGGTCCCAATCTATTAACTACAGGTAAACAAGGGACAAACCATCATTAGAATTGTCAAAGGTCATGGTGTAGGAAAATAAGGTAAAGACAAAAGTAGAATCATCAGGTTCCTAGAAGTGTTTGATCCAATCTTCCCTTTTCAAGAAGACCTTTTGTTTGAGATTTGACAAGTTCTATGAGGGACCAATTTTAAACATTTGATTGAATCTTTCCTCAAAGGTAGGCTCACCAGGTTCTCTAAATGTTTCCTCAAGGTCATAGTCACTAAATGATTTTCCGGACCCCCATTCCCATAGATTGGAATCGAAATTGTTATAGTAGTCCACAAATATCTTGATTTCATTTGAAGCATTAACAGTCTCACTCAAAGGTAACCTAGTACCCAAGATAGTCACTTTTATTGGTACAAACCCTAATCCACTATACTTTAGTATTTTAGTTGTCTGTAAGGGTTCCACTATCCCAGTTTTTGTAGACCAATGCCACTATGTCCATCATATCCTTGTTGCTTCATTAAGAGGAACCCTTTTGGATATTGTTCAACTGGCAACTGCTTAGGTTCTATGTCATCCTCTTCTTTATATAACCATGTATAGATGTGGTCATCCAAAGATTCTTTGGCCAACTCCCCCCATTTGGTGAAGGTGGTAGGAGGATTGCAAATGATAACCTTAGGATTCACAAGATACAGTTTTCCATAAGACTTTGATGATTTAGGTAACTTTTCAATGACAAAGAGGCTCTTCATGTTGTATTCTCTGTATCCTTTGTCTTAAATATGGACTTTAGGTTTGGAAGGTGGGGTGAATGGAGTGGATGATTGAACAAGGTTAGATGGATCAATGTAGTGGGATGAGATGGAAGATGAGGCCTCTCGATTTATGGGAACTTGGTGCTCAATGATTCCTTTTAGGTTAATGCAATACTGAAAGGGGTTAGGATTGCTAGAAATAGTAATTTCAGTGCCATTATGTGGAAAATTGAGGCATTGGTGGTATGTGGATTGTATGAACTTCATGGCATGAATCCATGGGTGGCCAAGGAGAAAGTTGTAGTGTAAATCTAGATCCAATACATGAAAAGGTTGTGTGTTGCATAGTTCGACCAATTTTTATGAGAAGAAAAATTACTCCTTCAAACAAACATTCAACATCACCATAAGCTTTGATGACAATTTTCTTGGTTTGATCTATGCAATTCTCAAAGTATCCCAATGATTTTACCAGTTTCAAATAGAAAATGTATAGACCTACTCCACCATCTACCAAGACTCATTTGGTCTTATGTGTATTTACATAGACTTCTAGATGTAGGGGATCATTATGATCAAACTTTTGTATGGAAAAGTATTGTTCAGAGAAGGTGACATGATGTGGCATAGCTAGGTATCCAACCATGGCCTGGAATTCATTGACATCTAGATTGGCGAGTATGGGTACTTCCTGCAATCCTTTATCAAGGATAGCTTTGAGTTGAGGAGATATGCAAAGGAGTTCTAAAATAGAAATATGTGTAAGAGTCTTCCCTAGCTGATCTAGGAGATTGTACTCGATTTTTGGTTGTGGATTGGAAGGAACCCCTTGTAGAGTTACCTTGGCTCTAGGAGTGGTGAAAGCACACACTGAACTTTTCTTATTTATATTAATGGTTGCAATGTGATTATCAAGGGCTCACATGTGGTGAATGGCAGTGTTGCAATCATGTATCACACGAGTATAATTGGTATTATTATTACTTCCTGAACTAGAGGCTTTTCCTTTGTCATGATCTTGCAAGGGAATTTTAAATATGGTATGATCAACATTTGTCTTGCCTTGTGAATTGTCTATAGAAATGATTCCTTGTTCAATGAGATCTTGAATGAAAATTTTGAGTGTCCAACATGAAGACATCTTATGACCTTTTCCATGGTGATATTCACAATAATCATTTTCCATGGTGAAGTTGTATGTGTTCCACTGAATCTCCTTTCCCTTTGTATTTGGGTAAACTTGGTGTTGTGAAGTGAGGGGCAAAGGGTGGCATGTATCAATTTTTGTCGAATGGATAGGGGCACAATTCCTCCATGGATTAAGTTTTCTTTTTGTTCCCCAATTACATGTTTTCCATTTGTTGGTGTATGGCTTGTATTTGTTGCATCAAGGTGTCCACAAGAGAGGGTGTTGTATTGGTTTGATTTTGCATTATGGTATTGGTGTTGAGGTCATATGTTGGATTTTAGATTTGGATTGGAATTTTGTGGCATGGGACCTTGGTTGCCTTGTGTAAGTGTTGTATTGGTCTTGGTCTAGTTTAAAGTGAAATTGGTATTTAGATTGGTCCCAAAAGTCATGTTGGTATTTGGTATGGAATTTTGAAATTGTACTAGTGTGGGCCCTTGATTTGTACCTTGGATTTGAAATGTTGGACCTTGATTTGTATTTTGGAGTGGTGGTGTAGGTCCTTGATTGGTGTTTGAAAATGTAAGTCCTTGATTGATATTTGAGAATGATGGGGTAGGTCCTTGAGTTGCATTTGAAAATGTAGGTCCTTGATTGGTGTTTTGGTATGATAGGGTAGGTCCTTGAGTTGCATTTTAAAATTTAGGCCCTTGATTGGTGTTCGATAATGTAGGTCCTTGGTTGTTGTTTTGGTTTGTCACTTTTCATGGGACAATATGAATTCTCCTAGATTTGTTTGGTTGATTTTGTAATTAAAATGTGGGACTTGGATTCATGTTTTGGAATATAGGTGTGGGACTTTGAGATGTAGGACCTTGGTTGGTATTTTTAAATATAGGTGTAGGACCTTGGTTTATGTGTTGAAATATAGGTGTGGTACCTTGAAACATAGGAACTTGGTTGGTATTTTGAAAAGAGGATTTGTAAAATTCTTACCCATGAAATTTTATGAGCTATGAAATGTAAGAAAATTTCCTCATGTTGTTGCATGTGTTCTCTTGTTTCCAAATGTGGAGATATTAGGGATATGTGTGGTAGTGGTTTCCATGTGTTTTGATGTCCCAAGTGGTAATGTAGTAGACATTTGTTGTGAAGATGGAATCCATAATGCGAATTGGTTTTGAGTAACTCCTTCCAAAATTGTGGAGACATCAAGGCCTTGACGGAGTTTAGCACCCTTTATGGCTAGTGCATAAAATTATCTATTAGGATCAACACGAATGAGCTCATCAACAATGTGAAGAATCCTTGGATCTTGGTAAGCTCTTTCAATATCTTCAATTTCAATTTCTTGTTGAATTCATCTATGCCTATATTTTCAAATGTGTTGATTGGGTCACTTTGTGGTGTTTCTCTTTGTGGTGTAGATTGATTTGAATTTGATCCAAAGTTGGTGTCATGATGTGGAATAGAAAAGGGGTCATTTGAAGAATACATGTCCTTTCTTTTAGTTCATGACCATGTTTCAACCATGTAATACTTCCAAGTTTGGAAGGTAATTCAAGGTGATATGAAACTAAGCTATGCTTTTGTTATTTTTGGATATAAGAATGAAAGGTGACCATGCAAGGGTAATGATGATCTTAAGACCAAGGATGAAACTAAATTAAGCTAATGGATGTTAAATGATGCAAAAGGGAGACTAATATATGATCAAAGATCTAAGACTAAGGGATACTAATCAATGACCAAAGGTAAGGATGCAATTAAGTCTAAGATGACATTTAAGCTATGTTTTTGTAATTTTTGGGACATATAAGGATGATAATACAATATAAATCTAAGACCAAGAAATGATAGGATGATAATGATTTTATGATCAAAGGATATGGTGTGAAGCTAAATGATAATAGAAAGATGACATTAAGGATATGGAACTTAAGATTCAAGAAAAAATATGGTAACCAAGCTATTGTAGGTCCAAGATAACAAACCCAAATGCCATTGACCTTTGTGATGACCAAAATCATAGATTTGACAAGATGAGTCTAAACTAGAACACAAGTTTGAGACCCAAATTATTACCAAGATGACAATGACAAGGGTTGATGAATTAAAAGATAAAGGTCAATGACAAGTTGGATAAGTAACCATGGACTATCTAAAGGCTTGAAAGGCTTCCTATGTATGAAATCTAGAATGTATGTGGAACCTAAAATCTAAGATTAATTATGAAAGGCAAAGATGAATGATGCAACCTAAAATTTAGTGAAATCCTAAGTGAAAGTGATGGAATGGACTAGTAAAACTATGTAAGTCTAAGTTTCAAATGATAATATCACTGTCAAGACAAATTGGATCAACTTTGGACAAGGATTTTGTGAAATTCTAGTAATTAGGAAATTGCGGATTTGTTTTTCTCAAATGTGTCAGTTCAGTTGCGGGTTTCTAATGAGAAGTTGTAGTGAACTATAGCAGTTATGTCTCTATTTTAAGCAGTTGTGGTGTAGGATATCAATTGTGTTTTTTTGGTGAACAATTGCGACATATAATGTAGTTGCAGAATTTTTTTGATTAGGTGTGGTTAACAAAGAATTTGGCAGATTGATGGTTTTTTGGTTGATTTTTGACTAGTTTTGGTGTGATTTTGGAAATGAACTTTGCAAAACATACAAAATAGTCAATAAACACTTTTTTGGTATGATTTTGAGTGTAAAAAATATATAATGTGTATAAAGACACTCATAGACAATGCACAACATAAGTTGGAAAAGATACTACCTACTGAGTCCCTGTTTGGATTGCTGCAAATACTTAGACAAAGCAGGTAGCTAGAGATCTTGGTGGAACTGGCTCCCCCTTACATGACATAGGCTCACCAAAATCTCTTACCCCCTAAGATCTGAATAACCTTGAGGGATTTATTATCTCTACAATGAATAGTGGAATGTAGGGTGGCTTTGGATCGTTCTCGCATCACTAAGTAAAAGGGTTTTTGTTTCAGGGTAATACTGGTGCTTATACATGTGGAAAGATTAGCTTAATTAAGGGGCCTCCCAGTCCCTTCCTAAGAAATGATTTTGATGTATCATGTAGATACTAGGGGTGACACTTGTCTGCATAGGAGATCCTCACTAGGTGATCAAATACTTTCCCAATGATCACAAAAAATTATATAGTAGACCAAAACAAAGTGTCACTTGGGTCATTCCCTCTCACAAGATGGGAGGCAGGCCCTCTAAAGGTAACAAAAGAGAGAAATTATGTTGTTTTTCATCTCCTAGATTACATGAAGCATAAGGATAGAGCATACACAATTCCTTTTTCTCACACTCACATGGGGTTCATTTTAAAAAAGAAAAAATACAAATCTAAATGCGTGGGTGGTTGTACAAAATGCCAAAGGATGCTTTTGATTCTCAATGTCATCAAATGGCACGAGAGAAGAGAATACACATCCAAAGACAAGATGTAAACCACAAGACAATTCAAACACTAGTTAATTTTAACCTCCCTTATGATGTCAAAGAAAACATGTGTTCTTTTTAAACTAATGATGTGCGACGCAAGTTGATTTTAAACCTCATGAGTGAATGTATGCATTTTTTTTTTCATTTTAAATCTTATGAGTATAATGTAATCTTTTAGTTGTAGGTAAGAAAAAAAATTGATTAACTTTAATAAAAGGAAGGGTAAGATAGATTATTTATAAAGAAACAATTTTAATCTCCTCAAGATCAATGCCACATGCTGAAAATAGATGATTAACAAACCAAAAATCCTACCCTAGAGAAAACCCAAAAGGAAAAATTCAAATAAAACTCAAGACAGAAACATTATACCTAAATAGACAGTTGCATCATGTGGGATTACAGTTGCGGCCCTATAATGTGGCTCAAGAAATAATAGTTGTAGCTTTTTGTACAAAAAATGTAGCTCTTACTAGATAAAATGCATCATTTCAAATATGGTTCATGAGCTTTCAATTGTGTCATAATTTCAAATTTGGAAATCTCACCTTTAATTACATCACTGCACATCACAGTTGCATCATTTTTTTCAAATTTTGGGAGCCCCCCTTTAGTTGCGTCACTACGCTTCACAGTTGTGATTCACAACCTATTACACAACAAAAGCAAGAAATAAGACATGGATTTTTCTACAAATTTTGTCCATTTCACGTTGGTTCACCAATGTAAGATAGGACAATCGAATAGCAAATATTAAAGTGATAACCACAACACTAATCTAAGCTAAAGATCCAATCCAAACAAAGAAGAACAATCAAATATGAGTAATGAAATGAAAGCAACAAAACAATAAACTCCAAATGTTTGAAATTGAATAACCTCCTTTGTCTCTCCTCAAAGAGCCTTTGCAAGTTGCCCTCAGTTCATTGTGTGAGAATACCTACAAAAAATAAGCATGAATATTGGAGATATTTGGTTGTTAAATCAAAAATGGAGAAGATCTTCTTTTATAGAAAGCCATTCAAATGAACAAACAAGATCGAGCTTCTAGAAAGATTCTCAAATTGATGGTTGAGGATGCATGCACCACAGAGTAGTGGGCTAGGAATGGCTATGAAATGGATGGTTAAGATTGAAAAGAGACCAGAGGCAGTCAATGACTGAGATTCAAAAACGAGAGAGTGGAGGGATAATGGAGGAATTAAATAATAAAAGTATTTAATTCATGAGAAGGGAATCTTTGATCAAGTGGAGGATAAATAATTTATTTAAAATATTTATTTGTGGAAGGAGAAAATGGGTATTTAATTAAAATGATTATGTAACCAATTTGATTAAATAAGGGGAAATTGAAAATAAGAATTAAATAATTAATTTAGATTAATTATTCAATAGGGGAGAAATGATAAAAGGTAATTAAATAATTTTAATAATTAGTTAACGATAGAAGAAGTAAAGAAGACTAGTGAATAGATAAATAATTATAAATAGTTATTTAACTATAGATGAATGTCATAGAATTAATAATTAAATGAATAATAATTCATTTAATTATAGGGAGAAAGAAAATGTTAGTGATGCAATTAAAAAGATAATTTATTTAATTGATCAAAGGAGAATAAAGAAATGAATTAATTAAATAATTAAAATTATTTAATTAATAGAGGAACATGATTAAGAAATTAAACAATTAAAATTGTTTAATGATGTAGGGAAGAAGACCAAGACGATGGAAAAATGATGCTCGCAGACCAATACATTTTTTAGTGTTTACACCTATAGTAAGAGCTTCATATTCTATAATATTTTTTGTACATGGGAAGGACAACTGATATGATTTTGGTATACAATCCCCTCGTGGTGTGATGAAAAGAATACCTGCCCCCCAATGAGTCTAGTTTATGGTTTGTTGTTGGTAGAATTTATGATCTACTTGTCGAAATCGTCATGAACCTTGATGTTTGAATATTGATATTTCCTCAAAACCATAGACATTGGGCCTAATTTTATCTTTGAAAATATTTAATGACATTGACATGTTATATGGACTATCTATGTTAATTCTACATGTGTATTATTGAATGTTCTTTAAGATAGTTATAGATATGCAATTATTATGCATACTAATAATGCCATGTAAATATGATTCAAGGCCACTAGATTGAGAAAATTCCACCAGCCTGTCATTCACCATAATGGCTAACAAAGTGTTCATGCAAAGGTCAATGAAGGAAATCATTTAAAGAGGTCGACGGTGAGAGATTCCTCATGCAAACTGAATTATAACTACCTTGTAAATGATCTTTATTGATGTTGAGTGAATATAGGCATTATTGTTGTGCTAAATCTACATTGAGGTAGGCATGTCTGACCAGATTCCATGCACACATAATTGCCCCTCCACTTTCTCTACTTTCCCTAAAGTGGCATCTTCCCAGTTCATGGAGTTGACTTCCTTGCTTTGTTAGTCGCTTCTTTTCCTATAAATAATATTTGGATGTTCCTTCTCAGAGGGTTGTGAGATCTAATGGTGTACTTGCATTCTTATTTTTCCTCAATATAGTGTACACTACTCTATTGTACTCATGTTTTCCAATGAATAAGATGAAGTTATAAGTTTGTACATGTGAGTTTAGATTAGTTTTAGAGGATAATCATCCAAGGAGGCCCACTTGGTGAGCATTTTGTCCTTATTTTAGTTTAGTTTAGTTATTAATTTTTGTTCAGTAATTAGTTAAGAATCTAGCACTAACTATTCTTGTAGCCACTAGAATTCCATTCTATAATTGTTCCTACAGCCAAAGCAAATAGAGTAGTTTCCTATTTTTTTCTCAAATTTTCATTTTTTTCATGCATTTCAGCTTAGCATAGTTGTTGGTTGATGTTTAGTACTTATGTTATTTCCTTCTAAGCAATTTAAATTCAATCTTATGGTTTTCTTAGTTGTAGAGTGAATATGGCTACTTGGGATCCTTAGTGCACATACTTTGTTGACCCATTTCAAGTTCACGTCCTTTGGTTGACAAGTTAAATGCACCTTCATGATGATTGAATGACTTTAGTTTAGATGTCCAATCTCTGAATCACAACTATAAGGGCTTAGTTGTTAAATCATTGTAGGAGGCCAACATTTTTGGCATCATTGTTGGGGATGGTGTCAAACTAGGGAGTTCTTTGGAGTCATTGGTTGTTTTTCTTGTTGTAGTATTTCTAAAAGTTGTTCTTAGTATAAAACTCATTTAGGAAGTAATGACCCCTCTTATTCTTTACGAATTCTTTGTGTGAGTTGGTTGATAGTCAGTTGATACTGCATGCATGGAGCAAGGAGAAGAGATGCTTATGGGTGATTCCTTCCTAACAATCTTGATCCATTCCAATTAGTTGATTATCAGAACCTTCCAAGAGAAGAAGAAGAAGATCACAACCCCTTTTTTGATGCAATTCTTGATCTGACTAGCTCTGAAGTTTCCTTTGAAGACCAAAATCAGCTTGAGAATCCTTTTTCTTTGGAACTACATCAAGTAGGCATGGGTGATGCAAATAGAAATAGACCTAACCAAATGGATTTCTTTTCCCCATTTCTCATTAGAATGAAGTAGACAACCTCAAAAATATCCCTACTTCAATCCTTCCCAAGTTCTATGGAATTGTCATAGAAGATCCTGATACCTTCTTGTTCGATTTTGATATACTTTGTAGGACTTATGACTATACCACCTATTCCCATAGGCTTAAGCTATTTCCTACCACTCTCAAATAAGTTGCATTAAGATGGTTCATGAGCCTAGGCAGAGATACTGTGGAGACATGGGATGACATGAAGAAAAAATTCCTTGAGAAATACAAGGAATATTTCAGGGGCAATGACATGAGAGGAGGCAACATTTTTAGGATGCAACAAAAGGAAGATGAGAGCTTGGAGGATTAGATTGCAAGGTTTCTATTTTTCCTACAAAAATATCCACACCATACACTTAATGAACACTCACAATAGTTGCTTTTCCTAAGAGGAATCAATGACAACTACACTAATTCCTTAGACCTTATGGGAGGAGGAGATATCTCCTAAGTTCCTTGGGAGAATATCAAGAAGATATGCCAAAACTACTCTAGGCAGCTTCAAAGAAAGGGAGAGATTACCAATCTTCCATGGGTAAGTCATCTACCAATGGAGTTTCAAGAATGAAGATTACTCATTTGCTAGTAGACTTTAAGCAAGATATTATAAAAAATCTAGCTACCCAGTTGGATGCACTTAAGGCCAAGAAGAAATAAGAGAGGTAAAGGCAACATTGGCAGAGTATTGCCCCCATTGCAGACAAAAGAAGAAGGACTACCGATGCAAGATGGTAGCTAATATTGAAAGAAATTATATTGTACCCAAGTTCAAGCCAATTCAAATTGAAGAATATCAAATCTGCTATGTTGCACAATGGAGGCCTTGGGCTCCAAGACAAGGTATGCCACTAGATCCACTCTCTTTTGCTGGGCCATATTTCAATTTTGATTCATCTAGTAACCAATGGTAACCCCCATATCCATCCAACTATGGAGGATATCCACCACAACCTTGGAATAACCCTCCAAATACCTAGCCTAATAATAAAAACTCTCTACCCCAATGGCAACAACCTCAAGGGAATTGGCAGCAGTTTCAAGGAAATTGGCAGGAAACAAATCAATGGAGGGGAGGACAACAATGGAAAAACTAGCCAAATAGTTACATGCAACCACCTTCTCATTCATAGCAGCCTGCTATAAAGCCTCCACCTTCTAATTAAATCTCAAATCCACCTAAACCTACTCAACTACCAGGTCAACCCACACCTAATCCAAATAACAAACCATAGTAGCAGCATGTATACTTTGTTGATTCATATCAATTCCCTACATATGTTTTGAGTGTGAGTGACATCCACTTGTGTTCAAGAACTACTATACTAGCTCCTTCCACACCCATTATCATTAAGCTTCTTGTGAAAGAAGAGGAGTCTTTGAATACCCCCATTCAACCCAGTGCACCTAAAAATATTGAACCAGTCCTAGTTAAGTAAACTAAAAAAGAACCACCATTCCCTTAGAGATTGGAAGTTGCCAAGAAGAAGGAAGAAGAGGAGGACACAAATTTTTAAATTATAGATCAGATGAAGAATATATGTGTCCAAATACCACTATTTTAGGCCATAAAAGATGTTCCAATCTATGGCAAGGCAATCAAGGAAACATTCCTTAAGAAGCCAGGAATGAAGAAGGAAGACCCCACTATGATTCATGTGGTGTGACAACTAGTTGACATCATTCTTGGGAAAGTGACTATCCCTAAGTACAATGACCTAGGTAGTCTTGTGGTAGGAGTTGTTATAAATGGGATCCAAATAAAGAATGCTTTGATTGACTTGGGAGTAGAAATAAATGCAATGACTAAGGATATCCTACAACAACTAAATGTTGCAAGCATGAGACCTACTCCTACTATCCTATAGCTTTCCGAAAATTCTACTATTAAGCTTCATGGTATAGTAGAGGATCTTGTGGTGATTCTAGACTCGTGGGAGTACCAATTAGATTTCATAATTTTTTCTCCTAAAGTCACACTAGGCAGGTGTCCCATTATTCTTGGTAGACCAGGGTTAGCAACAAACGATGTATATATTGGATGTAGGATAGGAGACATGACTATTTCTAATGGGAAGAGCACCAAAAAGCTGGCTCTTTATCCTCTTTCTCAGCCATACCATGATGAGGATAATCCCATATGATTACATATTGTTGAAGAGGTCGAAGAAGTTAATTTTATGGTGCAGCTTATGATGTTAGGAAGAAACTCTTTTATGCAACTTCAAGAAGAAGATGAAGTATTGGCTAACATCATTCAAAATCATTGTGAAGTGGAGGAAGCATCATATTCTCATTATGCTATTCTAGTTATGACACCTCTTTCTCTTCTTGTAGTCATTCTTCCTACAGACACACTTCTTGTAGCCACTCTTCCTGCAGCCACTCTTCCTATAGTTGAACTTCCTGTAGCAATAGGTATGTCCCATATATTGCTGCCATATGAACTCAAAGTACCATGTGTTAATGAAGCAACTATGATAGAGTTAACCACACAAGTATAGGTGTCAGAAGGAAAATATCTGAATGTTAACAACAAACTAAATGAAGAACACTAGTTGTTGTTGGAAAACTTACTAAGGACCCACCAACATGCATTTTTGTGGGAATATCATGATATGAATGGATTGGACCCTAAGCTTTGCACTCATATAATTAATATCAAAGATGATTTCACCCCAGTTAGATAGCCACAAAGAAGAATCAACCCTACACTAAGATAAATTGTAAAAGGAGAACTGTAGAAATTGCTAGATGCAAGATTTATATACTCCATTTCAGATGGAAAGTGGGTGTCTCCATTGGTGATTATGCCCAAGAAAGGAGTGAAATGGAAAGTTTGTGTTGATTACAAGGAACTTAATGCTGCCACCAAAAAGGACCATTTTCCTTTACCCTTTATAGATCAAGTTTTGGACTCATTTGTAGGAAAGCAATACTTTTCTTTTCTAGATTGCTTTAGTGGCTATAACTAGATCCAAATTGCACCTGAGGACCAAGAGAAGACCACCTTTACTTTTCCATTGGGTACCTATTCCTACTTAGTACCCCCATTTGGCTTATGCAATGCACCTACAACTTTTTAGAGGACAGTCATTAGCATATTCTCAGACATCTCTCATGATTGCATGGAAATTTATATGGATGATTTCACCACCTATGATGCTGATTTCAATGAAGCATTAGAGAATCTTAGGAAAGTCCTATAGAGATGTGAAGATCACAATCTCTCTCTAAACAATGAAAAGTGTTTCATGATGATGCAAAAAGGTGTAGTTCTTGGACACTACATCTCTCACAAAGGAATTCAAGTAGACCCTGCAAAGATTTAGGTAATCACAAATATGTCCACACCTATAAAACAAAAAGATGTTAGGAGTTTCTTGGGAGATGTAGGAAATTATAGGTGGTTCATCAAGGATTTCAACAAAATATAAGCACCATTGTATATTCTTCTCGCCAATGATGTAGAATTTCAATGGATAGAGGACTATGACAAAGCACTTTTTGATTTGAAGACAACTTTGACTCATGGTCCTGTACTCAAAGGACCTAATTGGGAGATTCCTTTTCACATCCATACAAATCCATCAAACTATTCCATTGGAGTAGTCTTAGGATAGAAAGAAGGAGCTATTGAAAATGCCAATTTTTTTGTTAGCAAAAACTTACAAGGAGATGAATTGAACTATACAATGACAAAAAAAGAAATTTTGGCAGTGATCTATGCCTTGAAAAAATTCAGGCACTACATAATAGGCTATCAAATCTTTGTGCACACCAATCATGTATCCATTAGATATCTCATGAATAAACCCTTGATCATTGGTAGGTTGGAAAGATGGTTGTTTTTGATGCAAGAGTTTGACATAACCATTGTGGATAAACCAAGGAAGGCCAATGTTGTTGAAAATTTTCTTTTAAGGCTAACTACATTAGAAGACAATCAAGCCATAGATGACTCTTTTCTTGATGAGAACTTATTTTCCATCAATGTGCAAGCACCCTGGTATGCTAACATAGCTAATTATTTGGTCACAGGGAGAGTTCCTCCTCACTTATGCCCAAAAGAGAGAAGGGTTCTCATTGAAAAATATATTATTTTTTCATGGATTTCTAGATGTTTGTTTTATACTAGACTAGACCATGTCATGAGGAGATGTGTGAGAGAAGATGAGACATATGATATTTTCCATGCATGTCACAATGAACCATGTGGAGGAAATTTTGCAGCCAAGAGGACAACAATGAATATCTTGAACACGGGATATTACTGGCCAACACTCCACAAGGATGCAAGGAGGTATACAAGAAAATATGATCAATGCTAGAGGATGGGAATTCCAACCAAATCTAATGAGATGCCACTTTTCCCTCAAGTAGTAATCACTCCATTTGACAAATGGGGACTCGATTTTGTGGGACCCATTGATCCTCCATCAAATGGTAAGTCTTATATCTTAGTTTGCATTGATTCTGTAACTAAGTGGGTAGAAGTTAAGGACATGAAGCATGCAAGAGACAATAAGGTTACTAAATTTCTTTATGAGGATATTTTTACAAGTTATGGAATTCCAAGAGAGATAGTGACTGATCAAGGGGCTCAATTCACATCAACCCTTATTACAGCACTAGCCAATGAGTACAACATAAGACATAGGAAGTTTAATCCTTATCACCCCTAGGCCAATGGCCAAGTTGAGGTGACGAACAAGGATATTGAAGCCATCCTAACCAAAATAGTGGTTGTTCATAAAAAGGATTGAGAAAATAGGTTGCCAGAAGTTGTTTGGGCCTATAGAACAACTTGAAAGACAACTATAGGATTCACTCCTTTTGAGTTGCTATATGGAAAAACAACCATGATTCCCATTGAATTTGAATATAAGACTCTTAGGGCTATGGTAGACTTGGGGATGGATATCTCTGAGGCACAAAGAGAAAGAATATTGTAGCTGAATGATTTGGATGAGATGAGGAAAGTAGCTTTGAATCACATAGTGGTAGTGCAGAATCAAAGAATCAAGTGGCATGATAAATTCATCAAGGACAAGAAATTCCAACTAGGAGATTGGGCCTTGCTCTATGATTCAAGATATCAGGATAATGCAGGAAATTATAGATGAGGTGGCTAGGACCATATGAGGTTGTTGAAGTATACCCTAATGGTGTTGTTCAACTCACTACTATTGACCCAGTTAGATTTAAGCTACTTGTCAATGGTCATTTCCTTAGATTGTATCACAAGCCAATGTCCAAGGAGGAGTTCTTGTAGCAATTCACTCAACATACAACACTCGAGCTTCCTGCAACTGAAGGAAGTGGACTTAGTGCCCCTCCTATTGGCTAATTAAGGTATGTACTTGTCATAATAAAGACTTCCACTTTTGTGGGAGTCCACTTCTTCACCCATCCACCCATCCACACATCCATCTCCCCCTTTCTCTCTCTTCCATCACTTCACTTCATTCCACCTCATTTTAATTAATTTCTCAACTTATTTCTTAAAAGGTGACCGATACTTTCTCCACAATCTTTGCAATGAATCTTCCACAAATCTAGGAATGTGTGCATTAATTACTATCTATTAATTGTCTTTAATGCATTCATTTAATTGTTGTGAATTAATATGGATGTTCACCATAGCATGTCATTATTCCCTATCCCTACCAAATCATCCTCACCAGCTTGCATGTGAGGAAACATCCTCAAATTTAGGTTGGGGGCAAGATGTGAGTACATTACCCACGTGTTAGTCCATACTAGTCTACATCAAAAAAATTTAAATCGACCCAATTTGAATTTTGATTAAGATGATGACTCGTATATGTGAGGTGACACCAACTGTTACTACCATTTTTATCTATAATAAGCTTCCTTTATTATTCATTTACTGCCATTATTGATCCTGTCATAATCTTAAGTCGCCAAAAGGTAAAATAGAAAAGGAAAGTTTAGGAGACATTGGCATTGGAAATTTGGTAGTATTGCAAGAAGGAAAATTTGCAGAGTGATTGTTGATTGCAGACAATGGGAGGTGGGTTAATCAGGAATGAACCCATGGTTCATGATGTATTATTGTAGGATGTACCTTCACAAGTTGAATTCAAAAATTGTGGCTGGTTAGACTATTTCATGAAGCTAAATGGTTTTAATGAAGACATTGCATTAGAATTTTCCTAGATATTGTTTGAGGGAAAAGCCACGGTAAAAGGGCTAGAAGTATTGGCTATTGAAGAAATAATTGCAAAGGTTATAGGGTTGCTTGCTGACGATGAAAATTACCCTATTGTTGATGATGAAAATTACCCTACTTCTAGAGATTCCAAGTCAACTAGGGTTGAATTTATAGAATGTGGTGACCCTCCACTGAGCGTGGAAAAACAAGGTGCACAAAGAACCTCTCTACTTGAGTCATGGAAGAAATTAGTTGTTCATGTCATAAAATATATCACCTGTGAAGGATGCTAGTGAAATATACATTCCCTACACTTTAAATTTTTAAATCACATGAGGCATGGGAGGAGGATGAATGTTCCAAACATGCTTTACAACATTCTTTCAATCATGGCAGCCGAGACTCAAAAAGGTAGGGATAATTTTGTTTCCCACCATTGTTTAATTAAATTGTTATTTGAGAAGTCTCTGCATGGTGTGAGAATTTGTGACCTAGGGTTTTACTTGAACCTTGTAGGTCTAGTAGGAGATGAGCATGGTTGAAGCCACTCCTAGTGCTTCAACCTCAGGCGTAGTCCCTAGTGCAAACCCTTCTACAACAAAACAAACCATAGAGATTAGCTCTTCTAAGATACAGCACTCAGACAAAGAAAGTTCCTCCCTAGATTCTGATGATGCTGTTCCACTTGGAATCCTAATGAAAACTAGGGCATAGAAGAGAGAATCGAAAATAAGAAAAGGAAAAGCTAAAAAGCAGCTAACAAAAAAAGAAGCAACAAGCTCTAGGAAGCAGAAGGCTGATATTGTTCATCCTATAGCCAAAGAAAAATGTGAAAGCCCTCCTAGGAAATCAAGACTAGCCAAGGCAGTCTTTGATACGCCTCCATAGGAAATCCCTGAGTTTAGAGAAATATCACAGGGGGATGTAGAACCTCCAATGGGGTAGGTGAATGTTGAGGAGGAGGATATATTTGAGAAAGCAACAAACATAACACTGGAAGATATTGTTGATATTGTAGAACAAGTTGAGAATAAAGGGTATGAAGAAAATCAGGATTTCCTACAACAAGAGATGCTACAGCATGAGTAAAAACAAGAACAAGAGGCCCTGTAGTTGGGATTGACTGAACAACCTAAATCCCTACAACTAGTACTATATGAATAGCAAGCATCAATGCTAGGAAATTTTTTGGTAGGAATACATAACCCTCCTTCTTTTTCAATGCACATGGTAGCTATGCATTTATGGAAAGAGATGCAAAGAAGAGAAGAGGAATGGAAAGAAGGGAAATGTAGGCTGAAGAAGGAAATTCAAAAGAAAGATGAGGAGATTGTAGACAAGGATGCAAAAATTGCTACCAAGGGTCTATGCTTTGCATTTGAAGGGGAAATATCTTTCTTTTAAGCTAGCAAGGATTGTCTCAAGTTTGGAACCTTCTATTGAGATCCTATTGAATTTTTCAATGCTTATTGGATTGCTTCCCATGAGATGAAGAATTTGTTGTGTGAATTTTACTTGCACAATTATGTTGTGACTCAAGACCATGATTGGAATCCACTTTTATATGTTGGGGATGTCCAATTAAGGGCATTTATGTCCTAGGTACAAAATGAGATCGATTAGGGACAACAATATGGGGCTTATAAGCAATTAGAATCCAGCACCCCTCTACCCATTAGGGTTGAATCAAGAAATCTAGGGGACATTTACTGGGAGTGACGCATAATGCTTCTTAGACGTAGCTATGGTAATAACATTATTCCTTGGATAGAAGCAATTTACAATGAATATGAGGTGGTGGAAAAAAAAAGAGAAAACTATGAAGAGATACATGTCGCAAAGATGGAATAACCTAACTAATGAGCTAAAGAAATATATGCCCCACTCTATATAGAACTATGTTACAACATATAAAAGAATTGACAAATATATATAGATTGGGAGGACAAAGGGACAATTCTGGCTTCCACTGACTTTTCAGCCATCCATCCTGATGGGGCCCATGCCAAATTACAAGTTTTACAACTATGATATTGTTCTAGAGAGAAAAAGATGAAACTGATTGGACAGATAACAAGGGTTCTATTGGGATCCTGATTCACACACAACAACCATTGATGTGGGATAGTTGGAAGTTGCGAATTTCAAGGCTTTGACTAAGAAGAAAAACAACCCTTCCCCTATTGGAGGACCAAAAAAACATTAGGTTGGAGGGATGATAAGTCTAGTTTATGGTTTACTTTTGGTACAATTTATGATCTATTTTTTAAAATTTTCATGAGCCTTGATGTTTGAATATTAATATTTCTTCAAAACCATAGACATTGGGCCTAATTTTATCTCTGCAAATATTTAATGACATTGACATGTTATATGGACTATCTATGTTAATTCTACATGTGGATTAATGAATGTTCTTTAAGATAGTTATATATATGTGATTATTATGTGTACTAATAATTCCTTGCAAATATGATTCGAGGCCACTAGATTGAGAAGATTCAACCAGCTTGTTCACCATAATGGCTAACAAAGTGGTCATGCAAAGGTCAATGAAGGAAATCATTCAAAGAGGTTGATAGTAGGAGATTCCTCATGCAAACCAAATTGTAACCACCTTGTAAATGATCTTTATTGATAATGAGTGAATATAGGCATTACTATTGTGCTAAATTTGTGCTAAGGTAGGCATGTTAGACTAGACTCCATGCATGCATAATTGCCCCTTTACTTTCTCTGCTTTCCCTAAAGTGGCATCCTCCTAGTTCGTGAAGTTGACTTCCTTGCTTAATTAGTCACTTATTTTCCTATAAATAAGATTCATATGCTCCTTCTCAGAGGGTTGTGTGATTTGATGATGCACTTGCATCCTTAGTTTTCAGCAATACAATTTACATTGCTCTATTGTACTCATGTTTTCCAATGAATAAGATGAATTTATAAGTCTATACATATGAGTTCACATTAGTTTTAGAGGATACTCATCCAAGGGGGCCCACTTGGTGAGCATTCCATCCTTAGTTTAGTTTAGTTTAGTTATTAATTTTTATTTAGTAATTAATTAAGAATTTGGCATTGACTATTCCTGCAACCACTAGAATTCCATTTTGTGACTATTCTTGCAGCCAAAGTAGACATAGTAGTTTCCAGTTTGTTTGATCAAATTTTCATTTATGTCATGCTAGATTAGCATAGTTCTTGGTTGATGTTTAGTACTTATGTTATTTTCTTCTAAGCAATTTACCTTCAGCATTATGTTTTTCTTAGTTGTAGAATGAATATGGCTACTTGGGATCCTTAGTGCACATATTGTGCTAACCCATTTCAAGTTCACATCCTTGGGTTGACAAGTTAAATGCACCTTCATGATGATTGAATGGCTATTCAATGTAGATGTCCAATCTCTGAATCACATCTATAAGGGCTTAGTTGTTAAATCATTGTAGGAGGCCAACACCTCTAATCCATATTGCGTGTAGGAACCATAAAAAATTTTCAATGATCTATTGTATTCAGGAAGAAGATTGTCTCATCGAGAAACTCTGATACCAAGGGATTCTCCACATATGTGGGTTCTTAGACCAATTGATCTTCAATTCCTTGTCCTTTGATGGTTTTTTGTTCCACATATTCTATATAAAACTCTGTTAGGATCATCACCCACTTAGTCATTTGTCCCATGAGGGTTGCTTTGGATAATAGATACTTGAGGGGATCTATTTTGGCAATGAGCTTGACCTGATGGGCTAGCATGTAATGCTTGAATTTATGCAAGCAAAATACAACTACGAGGTAAGCCTTCTCTATGAATGTGTAATTTAGCTCATTTCCTACTAAATTGCTACTAAAATAGTAGATTTCCCTCTCTTTTCCTGTTTCATTGTGTTGAGCTAGGAGTGCCCCTATTGCTGCTCTTGTAGCTAAGACGTATAGTATAAATAGTTTGTTTCAGATTGGTGGCATAAGGATGGGTGATGTTTGAAAATACTCCTTTATTTGGTCTCTATTGTACTTTTCATCCCATTTTTAGGCTATCCCTTTGTGTAATAGATGAGAATACGGAATTGTCTTGTCTACTAGCTGTGCTATGAACCTTCTAATGGATTGTAGCCATCCTTGTAGACCTCATAGTTCTTTTAATGTCCATGGTGCCTCCATGTTAATAATTTCTTTGACCTTTGTGGGATCTATCTCAATTCTTTTGAATGACAAAATATATCCCAAGAGCTTTCCTGAAGTTATGCCGAAGACACACTTCTTTAGGTTTAATCACACCTTGTACTCTTTAATTATAGCAAAGATTGGTCCCAATGTTGCTATATGATATTATCATTTCCTAGATTTAGCTAATATGTCACCCACATAGTCCTCTACAATCTTGTGGATCATTCCATGGAAAATCAATGTCAGCCCTCTAATAGGTGGCTCCAACAATTCTTTAGCCCAAATGGCATCACATTCCAACAATAATTTCCCCATGGACATGTGAATGTTGACCTGTATTGATCCTCCTTTGCAATCAAAATTTGGTTATAACCTAAAAATCCATCCATGAGTGATAAAATTTCATGTCTTGTAAAGAAATCCAGGATCATGTCAATGTTTGGTAGAGAAAAATCATACTTGGGGAATGCCTTATTCAAATCTATAAAGTTAGTGTGGATTTGGATGCCCCAAATGGGCTTGGAAACTGGTACAAGATTGGACACCCATTCTAGATAATCGATGGGTAAGATAAATCCTACATTGAGGAGCTTCTACAATTATAGTTTGACAAGTAATGCAATCTAGGGATGCATCTTTCTTAGCTTTTGTCATATTGGTTTTTCCTCAGGATATACTTTAAGGTGATGGACAACCACTTTAGGGTCTAGGCTAGGCATGTCAGCATATGTCCATGAAAAATTTCCCTTACTTTCCTTCAAAAATGCTGCTAGATTTACTTATTCCTCAGCCAAAAGTGATTTTTCATAAAAGGTTATCTGAGTGACATGGAAAAGTAAAGGACCTGTTAGTGTCAAATATGCTGAAAAGAGAAGAGGTAGGAGTAGAAGTCGAAGCCATCACAGAGAATGCACTAGTAATGTGCCTCCTCCTCCTATTTGAAATGATGTAAACCCTTTATTGTCTAAACATGTACTGGAATGGGTCAATTTAATAGATCTAGATGATACATTGAGTTCTTATGTGACTTTTCCTAACCCTGACGATTTTTTTGGAGAGATTAACTCCTTGAAGTCATAAATCCAAGAGCAAGTTGAGCTCAGGGTGAAAAGAGAAAAAGAAAGGGAAGCAGCGTTAAGGAATGCTATGATTGAAAGGGATACATTGATGAGACAATTGGAAATAGTGAAGCTCCTGAACCAAGAAGAACCTAAATCGAGTGTTGAGGGTTCGGTTGTACAGAAGATTGCTAATAAGGAAAAAAAGCATGTGTCTAAAGAAAACCTAGTAGGCCACATTGATGTCCAATCCAAACCTGCCCTCAAATTATGTTAAGTCTCAATCAAGTAATACAAACCTTAAGCCTTCCTTGGAAAAAGGAAAGAAAAAGGTTGAGGGGATTAAAATAAATGAGAAAGTGTCTCCCCATTCCACTCAACAAGATCTCCAATCACATGTGTCATTTGAAACATAATCTGCCTTAGAAAAGGATAAAAGGGAGAGTGAAGCTCTTGCAGAAGAGTTGGAGAGAACAAAAATTGAGGTTGTGAATGCATAAATGAAGAGGAAAATAAGTTTCCTAAAGATGTCAAATATAGAAGAGGCTACACAAGATGCAACCTCATAAAATCACCAAGATTCCTTAAAGGATAGTCCTAAAATTAATCCAGATCCCATCATAAATAATTCTGGCCTAAAGACTCATGTATCTAGGTTTGTAAATCCAAATCAGGACAGTCTTAGGATACAAGATTTAGGGTCCGGTGATGATTCTTAGAAGAATGAAGGATTATTTAAATGACGACCTATATAGTTGGAAATGTATAGGACATTATTCTTTGATGGCATCCCTGGTTATCCAAATCCCATCCCTGCTAACTTGAGAGAAAAGATGAGTAAGTTTGTCAACAATAATGTTGTGGCAACAGAGGAACACTTAAAAGCTTTCATGGATATGTTAAATTATTATGAGGTAGAACATGAAGATGTTGTAATGAAATTTTTGCACAATCTCTGGTAGAAGATGCAAGGGATTGGTATAGAGGTCTATCTAATGCTAGTATTGGTTCATGGGATGAGTTTGCAAAGTATTTCAAGGAGCAATGTGGTGATAAAACTAATGCAAGTTTCATGCTAAATGAGTTTAATAATATCAAGAAGTCATTGAATGATCCTATGACAGAGTTTAATTTAATATTTCAAAAAAGCAATGTATAAGTTGTTCCAAGTTTTAAGGCTTGATGAAAATTTTTGTTTAACTACATATTTCAATGCTTTTGATTCTAAAATGGCATATCTCCTCAGAGATAAAGACCCTCATACTATGAGGGATCCATTTAGGGTGGCTATAAATATTGAAAGTAATAGAAGAGCTTCTAGGAAATATGGTAGGAGAGAAGAACCTACACTTTTAAAAAATCCTAAGAATAAGACTGAGAAGGTTCTGGCTGCAAAGCCTAAAGATTATGAAAAGTGGGAAAAGGTTTACAGTACTTTGAAAGACATAAAGCAAATTGTTGCTAAGCAAGTGAAGGGTATAGGAAATGAAAGGAAATCCTATAATAAAAATGATAGTCCGCCTAGATTGCAAAATTATCCTTACAATAAAAATTGGAAAGATGGAAAACCAATCTTTCCTAGCCAGAAGCTTAAAAATGATCAGCATACGCCAAACCCCTTGCAAAAACATTCGGTGAATCTAGTACCCATGGTGTGAAGTGTGTGAACATCCACATGATCAAAATTACTATGGTGTTACTCAATTGCTTGTTGCTAAGGAAATAGAGGAGGACTCTCATGAGCAAACATCAGAATATGAGCATGATGATGTAGATGTTTGTATGAATAGATCATACATTGATGAGGCAGAATTTTCCTTTGATGATGAAATACAAGAAGTTGATGTCAATAATTAGAGGCAAAGAAGTGAGATGTATCATCAATAGATCTTTTTTTATTAGGAAGGTGATTTTCATCATAATGCTTGTAGTATGGAGCAAGTTAAAGATTTAGTTTCCTTAAGGAGACTATCAGAAGAAGAGATTGCAAGATTGACTGAGGAAATGGTTGCTCAAATGAGAAGTTCACTTTAATTGAGAAATAGGACTGTGGGTGGTGAGCAGGGTAAACCTGTTGGCTTGTTTATTAAGAGAAAAAGGATAAAAACAAAGGTGTTAAGGTTGAAAACAAAAAGGATGTTGTAAAAGTCAAAGAAGTTAAGAGTGATAAGGTTTGGGAAAAAACTAACAAAGCCCGAAAGCCTCAAGAAGGTGTGACTTTGTCACTGGTGAAGACCAAGGTGATTACAAAGTTAGTTGAACTTGCTATAGAGGATACGAAGCAAAAGAATCTAGGAGGAAGTAATCAACTAGAGACAAAGGAAAATGATGAAGGTATGATGTCTAATTTTCCTAAATATACGCCTATGGATATGTTTCATGTTCTTTCTCAGGTTAAGTAATAGTACCTTTGCTAGAAATGATGAGAATAAATGAACACAAAGAAAAGACAATAGTCTTGATCATAGATGTTGCTGGTAATAAGACTAAACAAGGAAGTGGTAAAGAAGTGAAGGACAAGTAGAAAGAAAAGGAAGTGGAGGGAATTGTGTCACAAATTCCCCCTGTATATTTAGGAAATTCTATTAACATGTGCCTTGAAAATATAACCCCTTTTTTCTTAAGTGTGGATATAAATGGGAAAACTTTAAGGAACTATATGATAGATTCATGGGCATCAAATAATGTTATGCTAGTCAAAATAATGGAGGAAATGGGATTGACAGTAGATACTACTTAAGGTAAATGTTATGCTATGGATTCAAGAGAAGTGCTAGTTATCGAAACTATTAGAGCATTGCCTTATAAATTGAATCAGTACCCTGACAAGGATTTAGTCATGACCATATTAGTTTCAGACATCCCACCTCATTTTGGAATGCTCTTTCAAGAAAATGGAGTGAATCAATGGGGAGTAACATGCAATGTGATTTTTCATTTGATACTTTCTCTATTGATGGTAAGGATATCAAAATTGAAAGAGAATCAAAAGTATCTCATATGATTGAGCATGGCCCGATTGAGAATATGACATGTTTTATTGATAGTGGTATAGATGAATTTAGGGTTGAGGAATTCCCTAACAATTGTGATAAGTCTATTGCATTGATTGATACAAAAATTAAATAATTGTCTAAACCTTATGACTTTTGGACTATGTATTTTGATGGTGCAAGTTCAAAGGAAGGGTTTGGTGGCTGAGGTGTCTTATTACGATCACCAAGTGGAAAGACATTCAGGTTTTCTTTCAATCTATTATTTGAATGCAAAAATAATGTGGCAGAGTATGAAGCCTTGTTATTAGGGTTGAGATTGGCTAAAAAACATGGGATCAAGAAGCTTAAGGCAATTGGGGATTCCGAGCTTGTGTCTCCCAAGTTAGTTCCAAGTTTGTATCAAAGAACAAGAGGTTGAAATAGTATAGGAATGTTGTTTGGGATGAATTGGAGAGCTTTGATGCATTTGGCATAGGATGGATGGAAAGAGGTCAAAACAAAGTGGCAGACCTATTAGCCAACATTGCATTAAAACCTTATGATATGAATTATGTTGGAATTTCAAAGGTTGAGGTGCAAACCAAGCCATTTGTCCTTGATAACATAAAAAATTGGCAAATTTTTGATAATGATGATGATATATTAATATTTTTGAATTGTGTGGATGAATATGAGAATCAAGAAATTGACTTTGGAGCTTTTGTTGAAAATGTTGATGTTAAGGCTACTATATTTGGAAATGAGGTCATTGAGTTAAAGACAAACACACTTCCCAAGGGTCTAGTTGTACTAGAAAGAGTGTTTGTTAATCAGGATAAGACAAAGGCTAATCATACTATTTCTCATCCTGATGACTTGGAAGAGATAAATCTTGGAACAAAAGCATCCCAAAAGAAGGTGTATATTGGAAAGAAAATGTCACCAAAGGTGAGAAGGATGCTAATTGACTTATTAAGGAAGTTTAGGCATGTGTTTGCATGGTCCTATGATGACCTTAAGGCATATAGGGAGGATCTTTTCCAACATGAGATTCCTTTGCGTGATGATGCCAAGCCATTTAGACAAAAGAAAAGGCCTATTAATCCCATCTTGGCCCCCAAAATGAAAGAAGAATTAATGAAACTAAGGGATGCATGAATCATCAAGCCAATCAGACATTCATCCTAGGTATCAAACTTGGTACCAGTAAGGAAGAAATATGCAGACATTAGGTTATGTGTAGATTTCAGAAATTTGAATGTGTCTTCATTAAAAGACAATTACATGTTACCCAATATGGAAACCATGTTGCAAAGGGTGACCGGTTATGAATTGATGTCTATGATGGATTTCTTTTTTGGTTATAACTAGCTTATGGTCAAAGATTCTGAGCAATTTAAGACAACTTTTACCACACCATGGGGAACATATGTTTATGTAAGAATACCATTTGGTCTAACAAATGCAGGGGCTACTTTTCAAAGAGCCATGGATGTGGCATTTTTAGATCTCATTAACTTTTTTTTGGTGATCTACCAAGATGACTTGACAACATATTCTAAAAAGGAAGAGCCTTGGAGTATGGTATTTTTTTGAATCCAAAGAAATGTGTGTTTGGAGTACTAAAAGGAAAATTATTGGGACATATAGTTTGCAAGGATGGAGTAAAAATTGATCTAGAGAGGGTAATTGCAATTGATAAAATTCCACAACCCCAAAGTGTCAAAGGAATACAATATTTCTTTGGAAAATAAATTTCTTGAGGAGGTTTGTGACAAATTTTGCTGAGATAATTAACCCTATTTCCAAAATGCTCAAGAAAGGAGCCAAAGTTGAATGGGATAAGGAGTCTTTATAGAACTTCCAAGCCACTAAGCAATCAATAAAGGAGGATCCTATGTTAAGAACCCCTGATTTTTCCGAACCTTTACAAATTTATCATTTGCTTCTTTTCACACAATTGCAGTTGTGTTATTGCAAAAGAATGCAGAAGGTTTTGAACAGCCTATAGCCTTTTTCAACAAATCTCTACAAGTTATAGAGCTTAAGTATGATATAAATGAAAAATAGGCATATGCGTTGGTAAAAGCAGTAAAAGCTTTTAGGCCTTATTTGATGGGAGCTACTATAATTGCATATGTACCTAGTGTTGTTGTTAAGGAAATTTTCACACAATAGTAAGTGTCAGGAAGAAGGTGTAGGTGGATAAATAGGATCCAAGAATTCAATATTGAGGTCCAGGTTACCAAACTAGTGAGAGGACAAGGATTGACCAAGCTCATGGCCCAAAGTAATATGGAAGCAAATCAATTAAATTTTCTAGAAGATGAAAATAGATCACACATATATGATATGGAGCATTCTGAATGGTATAGAGATGTGATATATTATTTGCAAAAAATGAAATGTCCTAAAAACTTGAGTGAAAATGAGAAAAGAACATTGAAGTTACATGCTATCAAATATGTTATCATAGATGGAAAGCTCTAGTGGAGAAATGGAGAAGGTGTCATGCTGAAGTGTGTTGACCATCAGATCAAGCACAAGAACTTCTGAGTGAGATGCATGGTGGAGTTTGTGGAGGACATTATATGGCTAATACAACTGCACATAAGATAATGAGGGCTAGATTTTGGTGGCCTATAGTTTTTCAGGATGCACACCAACTAGTGAAGAAATGTGATGCTTGTCAACATTTCTCTAGTAAGTTAAAGTTTTTTGGTAACTTGCCTCTAAACCCAGTTATAGTACAAGCTCCATTTCAACAGTGGGGTATTGATTTTGTAGGAGAGATAGCATGTAAATCTAGTGGAGGCCACTCATGCATATTGGTGGACACTAATTATTTCACCAAGTGGGTGGAAGCAATTCCCACAAAGAAATCCACTAGTAAAGTGGTAATTGACTTCCTGATGAGCAACATATTGACTAGATTTGGATGTCCACAAAGGATTGTATCAGACAATGCAACGTGTTTTAGATATGAAGGATACATAGAATTTTGAGAGAAGCATGGCATCCAAATTTCTTATTCATCACCATACCACCCACAGGAAAATGGATAGGAAAAATCAAGCAATAAAAGCTTGATAAAGATCATTAAAAGAATCCTGGATCAGAATAAAAGGGCTTGGGATTCTAAGCTGAGATTAGTAGTCTAGGTAGATAGGGTAACTATGAAGAAGGAAATAGGTTGTGCCCCATTTGACTTGGTTTATGGGATAAATGTGAGGTTTCCCCAAAACAACTTAATGGAAATGTACAAGTTTGTCCAGATGTATGATAATGAAACTGATGATGAGATGCAATTGAGAGTGGAAGCTCTTATAGAATTAGATGAAACTAGGAGGGAAGCACAAAAGAGAAATGAAAAGTTGTGGTTGCAAGTAAAGAATTTGTATGACAAGAGGGCAACTGCTAGGAGTTTCAAAGATGGAGATTTGGTTTTAATGTGGAATGCCAGACTGGAAGATAAAGGGAAACATGGTAAATTTGATGCAATTTGGTTGGGTCCATTTTTGATAAATGGTAAGTGGGGTGAAAATTTGTACTTCCTCCAAGATATGACAGGGGATATTCTTGAACTGCCAATTCATGGACAATTCTTGAAGTTATACTTCACTTGAAGTATTCTTTTCCATGATCAGTAGTTTAGGTTTGTATATTTTGTATATATTTTGTAAATAGTTGGGTTGTTTTTTTTTAACAGTCCCCTTTTGGTCATCTTTGCATCTTGGTCTGCTCTTCCTGAGATTCTGAATTCTTGCTTCATTCCAGTGGGATGAACATCCCCAATTGGAGCCATTGATGGAACTTCATTAATTTTTGCTCTGTGTGTTCCACTCATGCCCTGCTTGGTGTTACTGGTCTCTCATGGTGTCAAAATTTTCCTTGGGTTGGGGGTTTTAGCCTTATTTTCATGTAAAACCCTTGTTTTTATTTTATGCCTTGGTTGGGATCTATTTCAATGTTACTTTTTCAAGAATTTTAAAATGACTTATGTCTTATCAGTTTGTCTAGGCTGAGTCCCTTTGTTTTAATTTTATTTCCTCCTTGGGGTTTTATTTTCCTAAGTCCTGGTTGGCCCTATGTTTCACAGTTTTAAAACGACTTATGTCTTTGTTTACCATCCACCTAGTGATGTCCCCTTGTCCTCTTAATAATTTTTTTATTTTGCAGAAAGATGAAATTCATGCGACCATTGATCAACTACCGTTTGATCTCAGCCATTTCCCGCCATCCCATGATGGGCCCACCATAATGCTTTGGTTGATTACGATATCACGAGAGAAGCGCCATGTGTCCTTTTTGGCATGGCCAAAGGAGATAAGTTTGTGTGTCGTTGATCAATTATTGTCAGATCTCAACAGTTGCCTGCCATCATGTGACCAAAAGTTACAAGGTTTTTAATGATCACAACATCCTAGGTAGGCGCCATGTGTCTCATCTGATGAAGCTGAAAGAATAAATGAAATACTATTCGGCCTTAATACATTAAAAGGTGAATTACTAAAGTGTTCTTATGATGCACATGTTTTAAATCAATGGATCTATTATAATCTAGGTGGGAAAGCTGCTCGATTGTTAATGATAAGGTTGGCGACTATGTTGAACCAACAAGATCACTAATTCTCAAGATCTACGATTTCCTGCCATCACGTGATCTAAAGTTGCAGTATCTTTATTGATCGCAATATCACAGGTGACTGCCACATGGACTTCCTTGGTAGCATATGGTATGGTGGGCCCCTTATTGCCACATTGGTGATTGTGTCAACTTTTTTTGAAGGAAGTTGTTCGATGAAGAATAGTAAAAGTGGGTAACTAAATATTTGACTGAGGAAGAGTAAAAAGAATGGACTATTAACGGGTGGTAAATTAGATGTTGTGGTTACAACAGTTTCCAATTTTTCTTTGATGGCAGTCTCGGCACGGGTTTCTTGTGGTTTTTGTTGTTGCATCAACTTTCCTTAGCTAACATGATGAATGCGAATATTCTCCAAGGTGATGGTTGTTGTAACAATTTTTGGAATATCACCAGGTGCTCCAATTGGCTGGTGACATGTGTACTTTCTGGCCTGATGCTTATTTTCTCCTTCATTTTCTATAAGAAGGATTTCAAGGCCAAAAGTACGAGTTAGCAAGTTAGATAATGTTTGTCGAGTCTAGGTGAAGTTGCAGAGAAAATTGTAAATTCTGATGGTTTTAGAGAGAAATGCAATTTAGGTTTTGGGTCATTCTATAATAGGTTTTGAATTCATGGGGATTTAATGTTGTATTACAATACTAACATTTGAGTTGAAATGATAAATTCAAACTCATGTCTCTCCACTGTACATGCATATCTAAATTTTGAATAAGATGACTAAGGTTTGTTTCATTCATCTCACTATTGTGGTGTGTGTGATCCTTATTTTAGCTTTAATTCAAGGAATTAATTAAAATGCTTGAATGGGATTATAGGCGGATATGTTCTGTATAAGGATTTGATAAGTAGTATTGGGTTAGAATACATACTGATAAATTTGTAATGCAATATTGCCAAGGATTTTATATGTTATGTATTAAATCTCTCATAAACCTCTAGATGCTTATGAATTTGACTCCTGCAATGGATATATGGGATTGATCTAAGTTGTACTTATTTGTGTAGTTCAATAATTGTTTGTCTTTTTCTAGAGCTTGCTACAAATTGCAAATCAATGACTATCTTATACTATGGATTTTGTTTAGTTATCTCATGCTCCAAGTAGTTGATATTATCGATGAACAACTGATTCTATTTGATATTATCCTATCATGTTGAGCTATTAAGTGATATTATCTGCTATTGTTACTGTCGTTTACAATAATGGTGCATAAGTTGTAAACACATTAAGGGATCACCCTCCTGGGTCCTGCAGAGCCCAAAGTGTAGGAGGCTTTTCAAATTCGTTGTCAGTTGGTCCAGGTCCTTCGAGTTGCCCTTGATTGGAATTGGATATTTCGTAGGTAGATTGGAAGACAAACTTGGCTACATTGTAAAGAAACCAACATCTAGCTCAATGTCAAAGCCTACTTTGTGATCTCCATATGGCATGTTGTCCCTTAGTCCCATGAATTTGGAGAAAGCTTCGTCATTCTCAAAAGAATCCAAGATTGGTGGTCCTCATTGGTCCCAGTTTATGAGTTGGGGATATATAAGTTTTAGCTCAGTGTTGGGATGGTTTGGCTTAAACAGTGTGGCGGTTATCATGAAAACATTGGAATCCTCATTGCATAGGTATGTTATATTGAAGGTATAATTATTGAGGGGGCAGCCAATGGATATCGATAACTGAAAGGGAGCCTTAAATATTTTAATAGGAGTATGCTTTCCAAGAATGGTCATGTTACTTATTGTATAACCAAGGCCAAGATTCTTTAAACATTTCTCAAGAAAGAGGGGTTCTAATAAGTCATTAACATTGTTCCCTAGTTTTTCATTTTTTTATAGTCCCAACCAAACATCAGTTGTAGACCCTTGTTGTCATCCTCCACTAGAAGAATGGGCATGGTCCTATTGTCTTGGTAGAGCAAGCTTGATATATCCTCATCCACAACCTCTTTTCTTAAGTCTCCCAAATTTTTGAAAGTGGTAGATTCTACTTTGAAGGTTGAAGATGTGTCAATTAGTTGGGATTTCCATGAGATTTAGTAGATAGAGGTAACTGTCCTAACACAAATGCATGCTTTTGCAATTTATATTCTCAACAACCATCATCTTGGATTATATCTTTGGTATCCAAGATATTTTGGATGTAGGGTGTCTTTGTCTCAGAGGTGGAGGCCAAGGTGGATGGATCAACAAAGGAAGATGTTGGTCCTTCACCATTCTTGGACACTTGTGGGATTTTGTAGTATTTGGCTTCCAAGCTCTTGCAATAGTAAAATGGTTTAGGGTCCCCTTGGATCATTACTTCCTTCTCTTGATAAGGGAACTTGAAACATTGATGATATATAGATGCAATAGCTTGCATCCCATAGATCCATGGATGCCCTAGGAGGATGTTATAATGGAGCTTAAGGTTGAGGACTTGGCATGTGGTTTCCATGATGCCTAATCTCACTTGAATGGGAAGTTGGATGGTACCTTGTAAAACCCTTTCTTGATCATCATAAGCCTTGATAGTGATACCTTTTCCTTTTTCAATAACATCTTCATAGAACCTTAGATTTTTTATTAGCTACAAGGTAAAAATATTAAGACCAACACCTCCATCCACCAAGACTCTCTTAACTTTATTCTTATAAACTAAAACCTTGAGATGTAGTGCATGATTATGGGATTGTTACATTGGAAGATTATGTTTGGAAAATGTGCAAAGATGGGGTGTAGTGATATGTCCAATCATACCTTGAAATTGATTTGCATCAATGTGATTGGGCACAGTGGATGCAGACAAATATTTCTCTAGAATATCCCTATGCGTAGCAGATATTTTTAGCAAATCCAAGATGGATATTTGAGTGGGGTTTTTTTCCAACTATTCCAAGACACGATAATCATTAGGATTTTATTTTGGAATAGTAGGTGACCCTCGAGGTGGTTGTGATGGTCCTTGGATGGTTACTGTGCCTCTACATGTGGTGACTCCACATGTAGTGACTCCACACTCTACATTAGGCTCCTTGATATTGATGACTTTTACAAACTCATATAAGGATGCTACAACATGGTCATAGGCATAGTTGATGTTTGTGTAGTTTTCTACCTTGTCATAGATATGGTTGATGTTTGCATATCTTTAAATCTTGGTTCCTCGCTTTTTGGTCAATAGTTATATCCTTGCACTCAATGAGGTCTTGGATGAGGTTTTCCAATTTCATGCAACTAGTCATTACGTGTCCCTTGATTTTGTGATAATCACAAAGGTGCTTCTCATTATACTGAGGTGGTTTAACTTGATCCTGTTGGTAATTTTCATAAATAGGGAGCGTGATGAGATTTGTTTGCACTAGCCTTTTCATGACAGATTCGATATGTTCCCCCAATGGTGTATATTTTCACTTTTGTGGGTAATTGTTCCTTGGGGGTAGCCCTCTTTGAGCATTTACATTGTTAACTGCTTGGTTGTTTTGTTGTTGGGGTGTGTTTGTTTGGGGTGTGTTTTGTTGTTGGGGTGTGTTTTTTTGGAGTGTGTTTTGTTGATAGATTGGTTGTTGCATGTTGAATTGTGGTTGTTATGTGTTGAATTGTGGGTACATTGGTTGATAGGTGTTTTGTTGCAGAGCACTAATAACAATTTTGGCATCAACAACACCATCATTAGTAACATTTCTTTTTAGCCCAATTGTGGGGTTTGTCGTTATAGCTCATTGATGGTTAATTGTTCCTTGTATACTAGTGTGTGCCCTTGTGGTATGAGGGATATCTTAATGTTGAGATCTCTAGGGATTAATTGATCATACATCGTGATACATTGATTTTTTAGTTGGAATGACAACTCTCCCTTGAGGTTGGAAATGATGGTTACTATTTGTTGCTCCTCTAGCATGGACCATTTTCTTTTGATGGCTTTAGACCTCCATCATTGTAAGAAGGTTGCAAATGATTCTCCCATAGCTTGTTTAAGGCCAAATAGATCCTCCAAGCTTACATCCATGTCTAGATTAAATGAGAAGTTTTCTATAAATAGGTATATGATGTCTTTGAATTTTTTTAAATTCTAGGAGGTAATTGAGCAAACCATTCAATTTTGGGACCAACCAAGCTTCTAGGAAAGATTCACATTAGATAGGAGTCATCATATGCTACTTCCATGCAATGCACATGAAATTCTCTGATATGGTCATCCAGATTTCATTTTCCTTTGTATTTATAGAATTTTGGTATTTCAAATCCTAGTGGGAATGGGACCATGGAGATGTTCCTATCAAAGGGATAGGGGCACAAATCCCATTGGCTGTATGATTTTTTCATCTTTCCTGATTGAATATCTTGTATTTTCTATGAGAGAAATGACCTATGTGGAAAGATCATCTTATGGATTGGGTGGTGGAACATATGTGTTTTGGGGTAGTATGGTTCATGAGTTGAATGTGTTATGTGATGTGTGTGGGGGGTTGGTTTGTTGTGTGAATAATGGGGTGGTGTATGTTCCATTCATGTTCAGGTTCAAGGAATTTGGTTACACAATTGTGTAGGTTTTTTTTAAATATTTTGTTGTTGCACAAGCAATGCTTGCTAGTATGCTTGTTGTTGTTGTTGTTCCAACAATGCTTTTTGTTGGTCTTGTTGTTATTGTGCTAATAATGCCTAATGTTGTTCTTCTTGTTGCGATGTTTTTTGTTGTTGCACTATCAATGCTTATTGTTGTGTGTGATGTTGTTGTAGGGCCTATTGATATACTTGTTTTTGTAAGGCTTGAGCTTGTTCTTGTTGTTGTTCTTGGTATTTTTGCTTGCACTTGTGCTTTTTGTTATTCTTGATGTGCTTATTGTTGCAAGGCTTGAGCTTGTGCTTACACTTGGGCTTATGCTTGCACTTGTGCTTGGGCTTGTTCTTGCACTTGTGCTTGAGCTTGCACTTGTAATTGTTGTAATTCCTTTTGGTAGGCTTGTTGGGTTGCTTGCAACGTGATGCTATATTGATTTGTTGCATTGGGATTTTGAGATGGGTGCGATATTTTTTTGTGATGATATGTTGGGTATGTGTAGGATCATGATGGGCCAAAATGTGGGAATATGATGGGTATGTGGCTAAGGATTTTTTTTTACCTAAAATTGATGAAATGAAAATGGTTTTTAAAGGATATTCTTAGCATTCCACCAATATAAATTACGCTTTACTTTTAATTTAATAAGAATTATTATTCATTTTCTATTCAAATTACAACTAAAGTCCTAATTGATAGGTTGATTGAAAAAAGTCTATAGCTTTCAAACAGTATCACATTCTTTGAATCCAAAACATGTGTCACATTCTATTCTTTGCATACTATAGGATTAAAAAAAGAAAAATTGAATTTCATGAAGCTTTGACCAAGTTAAGGTGGTTAGACATATGAGTTTTTATATTTTTTAAAAGTTGTAATAAAAAAATTCATAATTAATTATTTACTTGGAAAAAAATTACAAAAAAATATGCATCACATCAAGACATGAGTCCTCTACTTATATCTAAAATATTATTAAAAAATATTATCATTTTATTGTTGTTAGTGTCATCAAATAGACACCTACTTATTTTTTCCTTGAAATTTAAGTACTACTGAATTGAAATTTCAGATTTTCACCAAATAGATGTTTTTTTAAATAAAGCTAGTAGTTTAGAAACTACATTCAATTTTCTACAGATTCTATTCTTACATATTTTTGAAATAATATAGATAACTTATTCAAATTTTTACGTCAAGTTGCCTAACTCTGATTTTTTTGAATTTTTTGCCATTTAAGTGCTTGTTTTTTCCATGATGATCATGCACATACCCTATTGAGAGGTTGTTGGGGTGGTTTTTGTGTGATGAAAAGGGGTTGGGTGATAGATGGTGGATTGGGAATTGGATTTTATGTGCCTAACCCTTGAGAGGCTTGACTTTGGAATGCTTAAGATGTTGTTGATGGTGTGATCAATGGTTGGGATGAGGCCACTTGGTGTTGCAATATTAGTGGCATGTTTGGATTTATGATAGATTAATTGATTTGATTTATGTTTGATTGGTTTGATTTTGAGGCAAGGTACTTGATGAAGCAATTTGTTTTAAACCTTGGATCAAAGTAGGTGATGGAGTTATGATGGGAGATAGTGGATATGTTTGTGATTGTATCCATGTAGGAGTGAAGATAAAGCATCAAAGGTTCCCACTTGTCCAAATAGATCCATTTTTCCTTGTGAGATGTTGGTAGTGTAACCTTGTGTATCAAGAGCATAGGTGGGTGTGGCACAAAAATTGGATGAATTGTTCGTGTCGTGGAAAACAAGTGGCACATATGGTTTTTGATTGTCTTGCAGGATGGTGTTTCAATACCAAAGGTTTTGTTGGCCTCCAAGTTTTGATTTTTGACAAGTGGGTTCCATTGAAGGGCTTGAAGTAGTGACATCCCTTTGGTGTTCATGGGTTGGCTTGGTGCATGTGATGATGAAGGTTGGGAGATGGGTTGGACTATGGTTGGAAAAGATGGTGTCAAATATGTGTGGGGAATGGTACCCAGATAATGGTGCTTACATCAAAAGTGGAAGGGATTTTAGCCAATGATTTTTCCAAATCCAACATGTATTGGGTGGGATTCAATTTCATTAAAGTATTCACAAGCTTGTGGGTGTTGGCATCTTGTATCAATTCAAGTAATTGATCATAGTTCATCTAATTATAATTGTATGTGGCGTCCTCCACTTGGAATCCCCCTTCTTGAGAATCTTGAGGTAGTTGAGGGAGATTAGGTGGAGGGTTGGTGAATTCCCTTGGATCAAATTTAGTTTGGCTTAAATCACTCATGGTTGATGTTTCCTTGTTTTGTTCCATGCTCTTCTTGTGTTGTGACCCTTTTTGGACCATAAAATTGGGATCAACCTTAGGAGTACTTTTGATGGATTTGGCTTCTTTGGTTGGTCTAAAATTTAGGTACAAAGAACCTCTATGATGATTTTAGGATCAAGTGATGATTTTATGAAGGTGTGGATGATAAGGTCGTTTGAACTTATAAGAACCTTGAGTAATGCTAGACTTTAGGATTTGATTTTGATGCTTGGATTTAGATAATGAACTTGTAAATCCTAGGATGGACTTGATAAACTTTTTCAAAGGATGCTAATTTAAATAAATATGTTAGAAAGGATTCATTCCTGCACACCTAGCTAAGCAAGGTGATTTTGATTTGGTTTAAATAATTTTACCCAAGCCTAGCATAGATGTTTCTAAAGCTTTAAAAAAAGGTTGTTTGTGGGATGGATTTTGATAGATGTTTGGGATGGATGGAGTGTTTTTTTTTAATCCAAATTAAACCTAAAGGGACTTCATTTTCAAGACCAAGATATTGAAGAACATGCTTTACCCTATGAGTAACTTAAACCCAAAAGATCAATGATTTTAATGCTAGGCTCATATTGGATATGTAAGTCTTGTTCATTCCTCAAAAGGAATGTATACAAATTTCTCAACAAGATGTCTTGATTACAATAGTTCTTTAAGATGTGTTTCTTGATAGACTTTGATCTACGATGTCTATTTTTGAAAAAGCAGAATGTGGATCTTCGCTTAAATATTTTGGTCTTACAAGAGATCATGAAGACAAGCACATGTGTGGGGTTCAATTGTGAGTTAATCTTGATTAATGACATGCTTTTACCACATCTTCTTGGCTCGGTTAAGTTTTTAACTAAATGTCTATGTCTAGGAAACCTTTAATTCCACAAGGTCCATTATGTAAAAATCAAGAAGCCAAGGCCATAGTTTCCTTATGTTGACTTTGGAATGGTGTTAATTTAGATATAAGTCAAAAAAATTAGAAGCCTCTAAAGATAGAATATTTAGGGACAAGCAGTAATATTTGACTTTTCAAAGGTATTCACATAAAAATAGAGTTTTAAATTCCAATGATTTGTTTAATGTTTGTCTTTATTCACATAAAAATCCAAAGAGTTTGAAATTCCAATGTTTAATGTTTGTCTTTCTTATTTTGGAACCAAGCAATGTGTTAAAATTGATTCACAAGAACCACAACCCTAGCTCAATGGTACATTCTCCTTAGTGGGCTTTCCTCATGCCCTTCATAGTAGAAGACATTATTTTACATCAAGGGAAAAGTGTAGAGGTATGTCAAGAATGAAACTCTTAACCTATACACTTTAACCAAAATCAGACATGCCAAGTAACTTCTTGGAAGTAAATTCCAATGCACCACTTTAAAGAGCTCTTTGGATGGACAAGTTGGCCACTACAAATGAAGGTTCTTAATGACAACAAATTGTGAACACTAGAAGCAACACTCACCCACTAACCACTTAAGGCATGGGATTAAGTGTAATATGTTGTTGGTACGGATTGAAGGTACTTTCTCACGATTTCCAAACCTTTGATATAACTTGTTGGTAAATGTGCTTGAAGAACTTGACTATGATTTTCTTGTTGTAGGGTGTGTCTCATAACAAGCCCTCTCTTAAGGGTGACTCAAAGAAATAATATACACTTTTGAGTGTTTCTCTTCACCCAAGATCACACGAAGCACAAGGGGAGAGGATACACACTTAAAGTGTATCAAAGACAAGATCACTCACTCTAAACACTTGTTCATTTTATCCTTCAAAACAATAGTGACTTCATTTTAAGCACCAAATCTAAGTGAGTTTGTTTTATTAAATTTCAGCCCAACATAGCAATGACTAGTGAGTTTGTAGGTTCAGTTATAACCAAACTTGAAAGATTCAAAGCAATAGTTAATTTTAAGCCCAAAATGAAACTAGTTGGTCCTAAAATAGAAAATGAAAAGTAGTAACATGTCCTAATCTATTAAAATGATCATCAAAATTCTTTTCATCTTTCAATTCAATGCTTCACTTCTTCAAATTTTCAAAGGCGGCTCTAGACTAGCAAAGGTGGTGTTGTTTCAACAAACGTAGCACTATTTGGAAAAAGCAATGCTCTGGTGAATAGGAAAGGCAATGGTCTATTGTGGACAAAGAGTGTGAAAGTGGTGTCAGGATAACAAAGGAAATGTTGAAACAAAGGCGACACTCTAGTGAAAGCCTACAAAATCATAGAAGACAGAGAGGTCAAAATCGATGCTTTAGGAAAGGTGATGCAGTAAAGAAATGACAAAAGTGGTGTAATTCATCAATAGTGATTCCTTGTCACAATTGCAACACTTTTTGTCAAAAGAAGTGTTGTATTCTCCAACAATAGTGGTGCAATATGCCAAGATGGCAATTTGGCTACAAAAACAGTGTCATTTTTCTAGAACCTACAAAAAATGTGAATTGTATACCAAAATGTCAAAAAAATTGATGGTTAGGCCTCCTTCTAGTGCCAAAATGTGAATGATAATATGCACCTAGATAAACATGAACAAAAAAAACAAGGTTAGTCATATTAGCAAGCCAAAAACTATCATTCCCTATAAGATTCTTGATCATACTAAGAGAAGAAAACATGAAACAAAGCATGAAAGACAAGCAAATGAAAGCATGTAAACCTATCTAAGTAGCTCAAACCTCCATCCCATAGGGGGATTGGTGTCACTTTGATGTAGAAAGTGGCCCTTTCCTAATCCCAAGTTGATAAGATCCAAGATCTTTGATGAACAATGAGGATTTTTGATGCAATGTGATGATGGATTCAAGCTAAAATTAGTTGATGGATGAAAACAAATAGAGTAAAAATGCATGAAGTTGTGGATCCATATTCAATAGAGGAAGCCTCTATTTATAGGAAAGAAGAGTTGAAGAATGGATGAAATTGAGCAATGTGGGACTAATATAAGAACCAATGGTTTGTGACACTTGTCACAAGGCTAATGAAGTGATGGGGATATGTGTGAGCACATTTTGAAAGAAGTGGTGAGTTAAGGCATGTAGATGAGAGTGTAAGAGAATGTAAGAGAATTGAATGAATATGGTTACTAATGTAAGGGAATGTTGGTGAGGATGTAAGAGAGGTAAATGACCTTGTAACAGACAAGATGACATGTAAGAAGAATTGAATGCCCTTGTAAGAGGCATTAAAGGCATTTGTAAGAGGCTTTTATAGCCTTTGGAGGGAAAGTTAATAAATGGGTAGATGAGGGAATATTCTTAGAGAATATGCCTTTATGAGGGAAAATAGGCTAATTAGTAAGTAAAAGAAATAAATTTCATGTGCAACTTGGTTAACAAACCATGGGTTTATTTGACCAAGGTGAAGTTAAAAGCTAGAGAAATGGATAATGAAGATTAAGAGGTAGCTTAAGGTTAATTAATTTAGAATTAATTAAGTGGGTTAGGGGTTTGTGACATTTAATTAAATAGTTGAATTTATTTAATTAAATGAGAAGACATAGGGGTTTCAATTAAATAGTTCAATTTATTTAATTGAATGAGATGAGAATTAGTGAGAAGAAGATGAATTAACCTGATAAATTTAATCATTTGTTTAATAGGAGAATGTGATGGATTTAATTAAACAATATAGATTATTTAATTAAATGGTTAGAACAAAGTTAATTTAGGAAAAAAATATGTTAGTTAATCAAATTCAGATGTGTAATATCGATCAAGACTATTTAAGTGTCTACATTCTCTATGTCATTCTCTTAATTGCTCTTCATTTTCAAATATTTGAGGAAGCATACCTACAAAATTTAAATTAGATAAATAAATCAACTTACAATACATTTTAATAATACATCTTAAAAAATTAAATGTAAAATAATTAAGAATTAAATTTTACATAATATTGACTAATAATTAAATATTTATTAATAAAATATTAATTAATAAAATTTTAAAAAAGAAAAATAATATAAAAAAATTGAATAAATAAAATAAAATAATTCAACATTAAAAAAATTGAGCTTATATAAATAATTATATAGAATTAGGAATAAAACCAATATAATATAAAAAAATAGTTTCTAACTTAGATTTCACAATTATATATTCATTTAAGCTGATGGATATCGTAATTCACTTGATTGAAATTTGTATTTTATGATTATATATCTTTATATGATATACATGTACTCTTATTGGCATTTAAACCTTTACTTATAGTGCTCTTCTCCCTTACTTTTACTCACCTGACAAATGTGGGATTAAGAACCCTACATTAAACCTAGTACTTACCCTTTTAGCATGTTGCTTCTAGACAGTGGAAAAATCTGCTAATATCATACAGTGCCATAACAACGTAAAGGGAAAAAAAATCATTTCAAATGATGGACATGAAAATGGCACAGGAAAATGGGAAAGGTACTATTAAAGGGAGTTGTGGGCCCGACCATCTAAGCAATCAGATGCTTAGATTGTGTCAATTAAGTTTGGCTATAAAAGAGGTGTGTGAAATCAAGAGTTTAGTTTGTTTGGTGCTTTATACAATGAGTGTCTGATAACTTCTTGATCGATGTACAACATATCTTCATCTACATCATAAGTAAATTAGGAGTTGAATCCATGATCTAGGCTGTCTAAAATGGCAGCCGAGATCAAGTGAGCTAACCCCAAGAGTATATGAAGAATTGTTTTAATTTATATGTGTATTACTTATCAAACTATATTTTCTATGTATAAAATTAAATAATATCTTAACAATATCTAGCCATCTTTAAATATATTTGATTTTGTAGTAAAATTGGATTTAATTAGAGAAACTTATTTTGTAGGAATATGTATGTTTGGGAAATTACTTCCTCTAATGTAATAAATTATAATTATAAATTGGATGCTTTTATTAAAGAAATTCTAACCAAATTAAGTAAGTCGTACATTCATTCAATTTAGAATACCTTTTTCAAAATTTTGGAATACATTAATACCATTTTAATCAAGGGTTAGAGGAAATTTTTTATTCAATTACCAAAAGTAAATTTAAGAATTTTAATATTAATAATCAATACTATTAAATAATAAAAATGAATATATTTTTATTAAATTTTATTTTTTAATTTTATTTTTACTATATAAAAATATTAAATCATTTTTAATTTTCTATATATGTCTTTGAATAAGAGTTGATAAAATTAGATGAAATTGAGGTTAATGATATTGTCTCAAATTTTAGAAGAAATGCATTTTAATGATAGAATACTAAGTACTAACATAAATCTTAACAATATTTGAAAATGATGATGTAATAATGAATTATAAATCTAAAATTTTCTAAAAGAAATGAAGGTATAGACTTAAGGTCAAACCTTAAAAGGTTTAAGATTGAATGAATGTATTAAAAATGTAAAGGAAAATATGTTTTCCCTAGTTTAAACTATCTAAAATAATTAAATAAATGCTATCAATAAACTAATTAACTTAAATAATTGAGTTAGTGAATAAAAATATTAAATATAAATCTAGTAAATTAAATGCTAAGGATGAGTATACTTATCTATGGTAATTATAATAAATTAGCTTAATGCATTCCATTCATATAGGTATAAAAAGGTAGATGTCTTGGTATACTCACTATCCTCAAATTTTGTAGACTAACAATTTTGTCTAAATTAATTTAATAGCTATAGATCAAATTTGAATTGTACATAGATCTAACATTTGACATATAGTCTTGATTTAGTGTAATGAAAAAAAAAATCTAGTTTTCTAGATTCTTTGATTCTTGCTAACTATTTAAATACTTATGGTATTTAAAAATACCTTAAGAAGACCTTTAATTATAAGGACCAAGTTCTTGTAGATTGATATACTTGAATAGACCAACTTTATAATCATAAAAATTCTAAAACAACATTTTTCAATCATAGAAATATCATAATAATATGATGAAAAATCATATTCCTTTTAGTACTTTGAACAAAAAATATATTCCTAACATAATTCATCACTTCAATAGATACAAATTTTTTGATGATTGTTATGGTGTAAAATTACACCCATATGTAATTGGCCATAATATACCATTACTTTAGCCTTATAAGTCGATAATGCTAAATCCCACCATCCCAAGCCTCCATTCCCATATGTACCTTGTCATTTTCTATCAGTGGGGAAATTTTGACTAGGATGCCTCCATGCCACGTAGACATTACACGTTGCACAAACATCCCTAAAAAATTGCTAGGTTAGTGGATTTTGGGACGTTACACTTCCTGTCATTACTCTTTTGACACCAAACTTCCATTTTGAACCTACATTCTCATTCCATTCAACTTGAATCACATTCTACTCACTTCACTCTAATTATTTCACTTCATTCTTGCTCACTCTCTTCTCTCCTTAGCACTCCCATTTTCTCTACACCATTGTTCTTGTAGATTTCAAGCTCTTGGCACTACACTTTTGCATGATTATCTTGAGTCCTTGGAGCTCTCACTCTTCCTCTTAGCTTCTCCAAGCTTTTAGTAGGGAGGGTAATCTTAAGCTTATTGCATTATCAATCTTATATTTAGCATATTATTGTCTTTGCATTTTTATACATGTTGTCTATTACTTTCTTTATCATCATTTCTACATTGTTGTCTATCTGGTTGTTTGTGGAGGTGGAAACACCAAAGCGAGGGTTTGACTAAGACAATCCCCGAAAAAGTAGCCAAACATTTTCTTGTTTCTATGTGTGTAGGTTTTCGTTCGTGAGGAGCTTGCGAGAGGTTAAACCTACCATAAGTTGGTTATCTCTTCCTTCTACTCACCATTTCGTCTATAGTTAATTTATGATTCTTTTAAAAGTATTATTCTTGTTGTACTTTCCTTATATTTCATGCATTTCTAGTATTTTGTCTAGCTAAATCAATGAAATCACAATACCGTGTCTCACTTTTTGCCTAAGATGGACATTTACATCTATATTTTTAACTAAATATTCATTTTTTAAGGCCTATAGTAGCTAAACCATTAAGAATTTGAAGATGGTGTGAGCTAGTGATTTGTGACAATTTGTGTGTAGATTCTAAATATATATTTTTAAAAAAAAAAATCAAAATAAATCATGAATCTTTCAACATCTCCTTTAATAACTAGTTTTCAATAGAAAAACAACATTTTTAGAAAGTAACGTTTGTGTCATACAACATAAAAAAAATTTCTATAAAGGATAAAATTATAATTTTTGGAGTATAGAATCTCAACATCAATATCTAGGGAATGGATATTTTTTCATAATTTTTTGTTACATATATATTTTTTAGTTAATTTTTGAAGTCACTATAACTATAATTTGGGCATGTGTGTGTGTTGTGCAACATAACTTGTGTATATATCAAAATCCATTTTTTCTTTTTTTAGTAAAATAAGGACATCATTACCTAGGGAAAGGGTTTTTTTGAAAAAACATTTACAATGGTTTACTATTTTTCAACCTTTGTAGAATGAAGAGCTTAATGTTCAAAGAAAACCTATGTTTAGTAAAAATTGAAAATTAAATACAAGAAAAAATGAAAACATATCAAAACTACACTTGTTGGAAAGCTCATTTCGAGGGATACAATATTTCAAAATATCATTTCTAAATGGCATTATTTGATTGCTCGAAAGGTAAAATAAACATGTTTTTTAGCCACCATTTTGATAGGTGCAAAGAAGACTCCATTAAAAGTGTGATTTAATACTAGAGGGGTCCTATCCAAGGGGGTTTGACCTAAGGGGGTCTTATCTATCGCTCTTTAATTAAAACCCTTTAGATGGAACCTCTCAAGGCTAAAATCATTAGTTCTTCTTAAAAAGGTTATTTCAAGAAAAAATCAACATGTCCCAAAAGTGAGACACACTATTGTGGTAGCACCTAGATAAAATTAAAAGATAACAAAATTTGGTTTTCTAGTAGGTCCTGAGCATTTCTCATCACAAATTCTACTCTCTGTCTATATGAGACACCAACATACCACAGAGATACCAATATGTTGTGTTGTTTTCCTTGGTCTATGCTCTCATCCTCTAGCCGAGATTTAGTTAGTTTGTTTCTTGATACTTTTATGGTTTGTTCAACTGATTCCTAAAGCCCTCCATCTTGAGAACCCAAAAACATAGTCTAGATTTTCCTTCATTTGTCACCCCATCATTTGAGCTTTGTCATTGAGGTGATCGAGGGCCATTTTCTTCCTTTATAACTTGTTTTTCTTGGTAGTTGAGAGTAGCAAATCCCCTCCACATTTTGGTGAACCCAATGTGAACCATCCTCTCTTTGTCCTTATTTTTAAAAAAAATCTTCTCAAGTGATTAGGATGTATAGTTGATAGTGCATTGTGATGCTTTTCATGATATTTACAACCTAATCAACTACCTTCAACTGCTTTGTTAGAAGTTATCAAAATTTAGATATGGAATCTAGGAGGTTAAGTCTTACCCGTTCTAGCTTGACTTTCGATGAGTTCACTATAGGACTCTCTGTTGGATACACTCCTCTTGTTAATGAAATTATAGCTCATGTTCCTACCCCTCTTGCCTCACCCTCAACCTCTACCTCCTCTTTGAAAGATGAAAGTGCTTGCAGGGTCCTTATAGAGCAGATTTACTCATTGGAGTTGAGACTCATAGAGCTTGTGGGATTCTTGGCAAGAGATAATGCTTTTTCCCAAGAATCTCCCATGATTGAAAATATTAAACATTTTTTAACTAAAGATCAGATAGGATTAGAGCTTCTTTGTGGTATTACCAACAATATAGAGACCCACATCCCCTCTTACACCTCTACCATGGGTGTTACCCAAGATGTGGGATCAGAGATCATTGGAAGACAATTGGAAATATGGATGCTTGGGGTGTCTATGTGCATGGATAACATGGGTCCCTTTACTAACACCAACACCGTACATGAGTAGACTCATATTTTCAGAGTAAATAAGGTACATTTGGGCTTTAGTTATTCTACACCTAAAGTTCAAAGCATCCTTATTTTTGGTGGTGGTTTTGGTGCCTCTATCGATGCTGGAGTTGGCATCTCTTCTAGTGTTGGTGATGATGCCTCTATTGGTGCTTGTGTCGGGGGCTCTACTGGTGTGGGTGTTGTTGGTTTCATTGTTCATACCTCATGTGTTGATCCTATCCTCTATGCTCTTTTTTCGAACATGGGATTTATGTTGAATCAACTAGCTAACTTAGCTAGATCTGCCTCCCAACCTATGTTTCAACCTTTTTGTTGTTGTAGTCCTCTTTCTATTGCTATTCTAAATACTCCTATTCCTCAGGGAGTGGAGATTCAAAAATTTAAAAAGTACAATGGTTGTGGGATCTATAGACAAATGTCTCATCCTTCAACACAGTGTGTATTGATTTCTTCCATAATAATGCACTTTTGGCCAAACTATTCCCACATTCTCTTAAGGACATTGCTTTGGAATGATATGTGGCCTACCTGATAATTCCATTTTCTCTTTTGATCAACTAGTTAATAAGTTTCTCCAATAGGTCCAAGCCAACATCAGTTCAAAGATCATGTTCAATGATCTCATCCGATGCAAGTAGGGAACTCATGATAAGTTAATTGATTTTATAGCTCAATATCAAGCTATATTTGCTCAAATTTCTTATCATTTTCCTAATTCTAATGTTCAAAAAGTGATTATTGGTAACTTGTTTCCTAGACTGCCAAAAAAACTTATTTTAATAAAATATCCATCTTTTGTCCATTCACGTGTTGTCTTGCAAGAGTACCATCAAACAGTTGTGTAGTATGGGGATTTGTCCTCGCACTCCCATCGGGATGGTCAATTAGTGGTGTTAGTCTCTAGAAAGAAAAAGGTCGTGGAAAACATGGTATCTAGGTAAAAATTCAAACCTGTGTCACACTTTATAAAGGAATCAGCAAACAAAAAAAAAACTTCAACCACATAAAAGTGGTCTTTATGTTTTGAATTTCAAAATGATGTATACTAATGAAATATAGAACTCTTGATGAACTTTATTCCTATAATTTTTTAGATTTTTTAAAAATTGTTTTGATTATTTTTTTATCAATTTAAGAGTAGATTTTGGAATGCTAAAAATTTCAAGAAAAAGTGATGTTTAATTGATGTTAAGAAACAAATAGGAAATTTTTTTAGATTTTTTAAAAATTGTTTTGATTATTTTTTTTCTCCAAATAGGTAACTTCAATATCTAGTGCATGGAAATTTTTTTGAAATTTTTATGTATATTTTTCTCATAATAATGTTTTAAAGTCAAACTTTCTATAATTTGATAGTTTTCATTTGACATCACCTATTGTCTACCTTTTTAATCACTTTTTAAAAAAATTATACACTTTTGAAGAGGATTCTCTCTTTTAGTGCACCTTATGTTTTAAATTTTTTTCATATTTTTAATATTTTTTTTAATTTCTAATCAGCCTCTTTTTAAACTTTAACAACCTAATTCAACAATTTGATTTATGAGTGGGAAAGGATGAACGACAGTGAGAATTTGAATTCTAGGAGGGGTGTGTCTACAGGTGAGGTTCAATCAGAGGATGACAACAAGGTGGATGAGCTTCTTGGTCCACATGAGTTCTTTTCCTTTGCAGACCATTTCCCTGTGGCCTTTGCTTTGGAATTTGGAAGTTGGTGGGGTTTCCTTAAAGCAAATGAGGATTGGAGTCAACCCCTATTCTTTGTCTGGCATGTTGGGGATTCTATGCGTAGTTTGGATGCCTTTTTTTTTTTGCTCAAGCCTAGTGTCTCCTTTTTTACTTCTACATGAGGTTTTTTTTCTCTTGTTTTGTTTTTGTGGGAGGTTTACAACCTCTTCTAGGATTGTGTTGTTGTCTTTGGGCCCCACCTTCTAGTTCCTTTGGCAGTGGTTTTGGTTTCTTAGGTTCCTTTTCATTTTGGACTTGTTCTTGTGGGCTTGGCATCACTTGCTGGAGAGAGGGCTATGCCTTTTCTCTCTAATGTTATCATTCCCTCTCGAGGTTTGGTTACTACGTCTATTTCAGCTCCGCTTCTAGGCTCTCTCGTACTTGGATCTAGCTTCTTTTTCCTATGGCTTTCAAGCCTAACTTTATGCTCTTCATTGTCTTTCTTGCATCGAAACAACTCCCCTTGTTCTAGGGAATCTGGGTGTTGAGGTTTGGTGTGGATGACCCCCTCTTTGGGTCATTGTTAAAAGATCAAGTTGTTTTGAGCTTTTGATATTTTTTCCCTTTCTAATCTTGCTTGTGTTTAAATGTGTATTTTTTGCAATAGTGGTGTTTTCTCTAAGTTTTATGGGATTCTTTTCCCATGGTTTGGTTCTTTATGTGCAACCTTTTTTACTAGGTTGGGGTTTCTTCTTTGTTTTTGGCCTTGTGTGGTGTTGAACCCCTATGGATCTATAAAGTATTTGTTGCAGAAGGGGTTAACAAGCATGTTGGAGAATATTCATTTCTCTCAGGAAGATTTATGTTGTATCGATCTTAGTTTGTCCCCCTTTTGGATTTTAAAGAGGTTGAAAAGTTCTAAAGGGGGTGTTATTTATTTCTTTTAGGTTTTTTATCTGGTTTTATTGTCTTTTTTGAATGCTCAGAGGTGTTGGTTTTTACTATTTTTGGTTGGGGGGTTTCTTTTCCTTTTGTACTAGGCCCTCTTGTTTCTGAAGGATGAGGTATTAGCCTTGACTATTGGAATGTTATGTTTGTTTTTATAGTTATTGTCTTCTATAGAGGTGAAGATTTCTCCTATTGAGGTGGAGTTGGATCATGTAGTTGTGGTGGGAATTTAGCTTCTCTTTTGTTGGTTCTTATTGAGGTGGATCTTGTGTTTCTTGGAGAGGGGTACCTTTGGTAGTTCTGGCTCTCATCTAATTCTCTCCTATATAGGGGATCTCTCTCCTTTAGACGTGGAGTATGGGTTGCTTTTTTAGGATGGATGGTTCTGTGTGGAAGTTGGTTCTCCTTAGTGCTTGATGGTGCTTTCTTTTCCCATTAAGGCAAGGTGCTTGAACTATTTGGTGATGGTTCATTTCATTGTTTCTTTTTTTTCAATCTTTCTTTACAACTCTCTTATTGAGGTAGGGAGTTTAGTGATATTGATTGCTTTGAAAGGGAGATTTCATTGCCCTCTTCTTTAGGGCTCAATGCTAAGTAGTTGGTTGGTTGCGTTTTGGATGTTGCATGCTAAGTTGTTGCCTAAAAGAATTAGGTGGTTTCTTTGAAAGAGGGTTCAAGGTCCCTATAAAATCTTGGGTGTAAAGGGTTTAAGGTTCCCTTCAAAACCTGATCTTTGCAGCATGGTTAATCAAGTGTATCTTTTGGATGGCTACTATTGACAAGTTGTTATGTGTTTATCTCATTGTAATTTTCTTTTGATAGGGTTTTTGGTCCCTTCAAAACCTATTTGTAAGAGGTTTCAGGTCTCACCAAAATCTATTTTTTCCCATTAATCAAAACTTTAACAACCTACTTGCATTATTTTTAAAAATATATATTAAAACTAATCAAAATATTAAAAAATTATATATTTGGATTAACCACTCCAAGCTATATAAAAGGGTTATTTTATTTTTTAAAGAAAATCATTCCAACTAAAGAGAAACTTAGTTGAAGTTGAAAGTTTTAGAAAAATTTAAAAAGGTTGAGTTGTCTATCAACTAGGATGCCACATAGACAGTTTCGGTAGAAAGTGTTTTGGTCAAAATGGTTTTGATCGAAACCCTTTAGATATTGAAACCCTACACATAAAATGAGTCGCATTTCAAAGCCACAAAGGGAAATTTTCAATTTTTTTGGTTTCGAGCAAAAGGGTTTTTCCTAAAACTCTATGTGCCAAATATAGGCCATGTGGTTTTGGGCAAAACCGTTTGACCAAAACTATTTGGGTCAAAATTGTTTCACTCAGAACTATTTAGTTGGCCAAAGGTGTGACATAAATTTTTAATTTTACCCCTCTATTCCAATAGAAAAGAATTCTACAAGATGTAATAGAACATTTACCAAATTTTCAAAATCCTATAATAGCATTCTGCAAAAATTATTGAAGATAAAATAATAATTTTTCTAGAGATTCGACCATTTTCTGAGTTGTATCCTCAATGGTATGACTCAAAAATTCTATCAATACCATCGAGTCTCTAGGAATGACATCGAAAGATATGTTCACCTATGTCATGTGATTCAGAATCACATCAATGATGAGACTATTTTCCTTGATGGTAGAAAATAGAACTCTACCAAATTTGTAGTGAAGTCAAATAGCTAGCTACAAATATACACAAATCCTTTCCTATCACACTCTGCAAATTTGGTTACTCCTTCTTCATTGTCTTCTAATTTCACCCTATCTAAATATGTGAATGTAGTTTCATTCACTCATATTCCTTTTGTAGAGAATTTGAATGTTGTCCTTTACATTACATTCACTTCACATGATCTACCCCTAAACAAGGATCTCTCTCTGCTTTATGTTCCCACTTATATCAATGGTAATGTCATAATGAGCATTATGGTTGATCCTTCAAGCTATGTAGACATCATTATAGAGGAGACCTTGTTTATCTATAGCTTACATAAGGATAAATATGATGAGTTGTAGGCTACCCTTCACACACATGATGGTTTTTCTATTATGCATATTGACACTATTTCTTTGTCGGTCCTAGTATGACCTAAGGTTGTGGAAGTCCCATTCGTTGTGATTCATCAATTTGACTTATTTAGAGCAAAGCTAGGAATTCCATGGCTAGCCTCCCTAAATGCAGTCACTTCAATAGTTCATAAATGTTTGAAGTTTTCCCACAAGGGTACCATGCAGACTATCCAAGATACTAGATACAAACTATTGATATTGCATGGGGCATTCTCTCTTGACCACTTTTGTCTCACTTCAGTCAAATCTCACCCTCCTAGGAGAGATATTTTATATAGACATTATTGCATATACAAGACTAAGATATCAGTGTTGAAAGGTGGTTTTTTGTCATCTCCTTATTTTTTTCTTTGAAGGTTTGTCTGTGTGCATAGCAACATGCTTCATCTTCTTCCCCTCCAAAAGGGAAGGACAAGATTTCTCTTGCGCTTAGGCCTTCCCCTTGTAGTTTTTATTTTGCACCTTCTATTGCTTCTTCCCAACATTTGGTGACATCTTCTATTCCTCCTACTATGCCTAGCATACGAAAAGGAAAGGCACCCATGTTGTAGAATTTGAAGCCTCCAATCCTTTGACTTCCTGTTTTACCCATGGTGCATCGACCCACCCTGTATTGCAAGGGGAAGCATTCCCATGGGGTTGTTCCTACGTTTCAATCTCCATGGCCTCTACCTATTCCTCCACCTACTTCCAAATCAAGGAAAGGAAAAAGGCTTTTCATTAAGACATCTATATATGTTCCTACTTTTTTTCCTCCTCCTCCTGCTCCTCCTAAGGAGACCACCCTTCCAATGGTGACAGCTATAGAGATTGCTCATGTGGTAGAGTAGGAGCCCCCAGTCTCCTCTTAGGACATGTCCTCTAGTGCCCACATCTGATGTAATTGGCTTGTACGTGAGCATAAGCATCGATGAAAGGCTCAGGCTAAGGAGCATGCTACTTTGCAGAAGAGCAGGGAGGATCCTATTCATATTTCTACTCCTACTTCTATTTGTGCTTTTGCTCTTATCTTCTCTTCTACCTTAGTTCCCATAGGCTCAGTTCTTCTTCTGAATTCATCAACAGATCCTGATGAACCTCACCCCTAAAGGGTGTAGGTTTTCATCACTCCCTTGGTGAATCCTCCCCTTCTTACCTCTTTCCCAACATTCCTCCTTTCTCGTAGCCCATGGACATGCCTCACATAAAGGTGGTATCCTTTGTAGCTCTATCTCCTTCTTCTTCTACTTATTCTTCATCTCTGGGGATCCCACATCCTCCATTAAAGCACAAGATCAAGGATGACCTCACGTCAGGTGATGGTCATAATAAATTTTCTTCTCTTGAGTCTTGTTCTTCTTTGGCTTACACCATCCTAGTGATAGAGGCAACCCTAGCTTCCCTAGAGTTATTCACTGCCCCTCTTCTTGATGATGGTCATGACTCTCAGGTATTTTATCCTCCTCTCACTCATTTGGTACATGGTACTCCTTACAAGTGGATACTCAACTAATTGGAGGACATCCTAACTATGTCCTCAATCTTTGTAAGACATTCATTAGCCCTTGTGATAGCCAAGTTGATAAGTACCACCCTGGATATTCCTCCCCTCCAAGATCATCCTCCCTCCCCTTATAATGATCTAGATTGGGAGGAATACCACCTACTAGTGGATTCTATTAAGGGTAGCACCCTCTTCTACATATTTAGATTAGTTTTGTGTGATTATTTGTGTTCCCCTATGCTTGTTTGTTTGTGTTTTGTGCTCTCACCTAAAGAAACCTTGTTACCCTTATAGATGCTTGGATATAGGAGAGAAACTATGTCGTATCCTTCTTCTATTTGTGTCATCATTCTTCTATATATTATAATCTAGAATTTCCATGTCAGGGACAATGCAAAGTGTTAGGGAATTTAGGCCTCTTCCATGTTGACCCAATTTTTATTTTTGCTTTGTATTCATGTGCTTTTCTTCACATTTTGATATATTTGGGGGGTGATAACAATTCATATATATAATATTATACTTATCTATCTATATATACAAGCAATTTTGACCCTAAATATTCAGATCCCCTTGTGCTCTTGATTTATTCATCTTTGTTTTTCTTCTTTGTGATGTCGTGGTTTCCATGTGTTGTCCCTCTCATGCGTGATAATATTCCATGAATACATCTCACTATGTATCTCATGCCATGATGTCTCTTGCATTTGTCTTCTCTCCTTAGAATGACATGTGCTCCTCTACGTAACACACATCATTCCAAGGGGAGGCTTTCATATCTCCTTAATTTTTGAAAAGGTGTATCCTTTCAAAAGGATTCCTTGATGTCTTATATCTTATGTCTTGATGTATTGATGTCTTATATCTTGGCATCCAGCTTGGGGTCAACTTGACTAGACTTTTCTTGTCTTTTCTGTGACCATCTTAGAACATAGTTTGCAACAACCACATGCCTATATGCTTTTTGTATGGACTCTAGCCATGCTAGCCATACCTAAATTAACATCGTATTTATCTAATCATATTTTCTTTTCTTGTGTCTATGGAAAATTTCCATCATGTTTATTATTTTTCACTTTTTTTGCCTAACATGTTTGTCTATAGCAAATATGTTTGTAGTAAGATTGTAACCAAATTTGCAGGATCAAAGACCTATGTCCTCTTCACATTCTAGTGAAGCTCCTTTCACGTCAAGCATACTAGATTGAAGTTCAAATTCCTCTCCATTTTTTGTATATTCTATTCAATCTCCTTCTACTTTAGCTCATGCATACTTAGACACATACGCTCGCTAAAGTGGGGGAAAAATGTTATGGTGTAAAATTTCACCCTTATGCAATTTCCCATAACATACCCTTACTTTAACCTTATAAGTTGATAATGCTAAATCCTATTGTCCTAAGACTCCATTCCCATTTGTACCTTATTGTTTTCTATTGGTGGGGGAATTTTGACCAGGACACTTCCACACCACACAAACATCTACAAGCTATGTGAACATCCTTGATAGATTCCCAAGTCAATGGACAATGGGATGTTACACTTCTTGTCACCCACAAAGTGTAACTACCCCTACAACTACAAACCTATTCAAAAATGACTCTTTTGCCTCCAAACTTCCATTTTGAACCTATATTCTCATTCCATTCAACTTCAAACACATTATACTCACTTCACTCTAATTCTTCCACTTCATTCTTGCTCACTCTCTTCTCTCCTTAAAACTCCCATTTTATCTACATCATTATTCTTGTAGGTTTCAAGAGGTTGGCACTATAATCTTGCATGATTTTCTTGCATCCTTGTATCTCTCACTCTTCCTCTCATCTTCTGCAAGCTTTTAGTAGGGAGATTGCATTATCAATCTTATAGTTAGAATATTTTTGTCTTTGCATTTTTATATGTCTTGTCTATTATTTTCTTTATCATCATTTCTACATTGTGGTCTATCTAGTTGTCTATGGAGGTGAAAACACCAAAGTGGAGGTTTGACTAAGGCAAGCCCCAAAAAGTAACCCCAACATTTTCTCATTTTTGTGTGTAGGTTTTTGTTCATGAGGATCTTGTGGGAGGCTAGACCTATTGTAAGTCGGTTATCTCTTCCTTCTACCCATCATTTCATATATAGTTAATTTATCTTTCATTTAAAAGTATTTTTCTTGTTGTAATTTCCTTATATTTTATGCATTTCTAGTATTATGTCCAGAAGATAAACTGTTAGATTTTAACATTAAGCTTTTGATGTAGGAGAATCCAAGTGCACAGACAATCTTGCATCACACAAAAAAAGTTACATTTTACTTCATTTAATTTTGTAATGTTTTTTTTTCAAGCAGTTTTTTGGGGCACATTTCACACATTTCCAACATATTAAAAACTAAATTATGATGCCTATTGGATATATGACACCAAAGGCTTGATTTTTATGTGTTTTATGGCTCATAAAATGACTTTTGTCTCACCAAATTGGAGGAAGAAAAATTCCAACACCCAAGCACGAATTTTCCAATTTGGGCTCCCTTGTAACTCTCATGAGATTGAAATTATTTTTCATTAGTACTAGAATATTTTGGGTGCAAGTGTTGGAGGTAGTGGAATCTTGGATGATGGAAAGAATTTTTAGAAAAAACATTAAAAATATTGCAAGCAAGGAATAACAGTAGGAAAGGGAGAATCTTGCATTGAGGTTGTGGTTGCAGAGAAAAATCCAACGCCTAGGGAAAGAGAGCATTGAATAGGAAAATTTTGAAGGAAAACATGAAAGAAATGAAGATTTTTTTTACAGGCACACCCATGGCATTCAAAGATGAATAGAGGAAGGTTTGAGGCTGATTTCACATTGCTTGTAGCAAATTTTTGTTGCTCTAAATCTGATTTGTAATAGTTGAATGTATTCTTTCCTATAGGAGTGAAATTTTGTTGTGCTGGAAAGGCATTCATTCATGTAGGATTGAATCTTGGCTTGCTTGTTGATTTCCTGTAGTATTCATCATTGTTGGAGCTACACATTTAATGTAAAAATCAGATTTATTGAATTAATTGAAGAATATGTGTGTGATATTGATCTTTTGTTGCAAGTTCAATAGTTTCAATTCCTAAGGTTGAGAAATATTTCCTAGTTGAGGTTGGAAAAAAATTGGGGGAAGAAAAAGATGAAATTTTAAAGGTTGTTGGAAGGGATCAAACACTAATGTTCAGAAAGGGGTTTTCTAGAATTTCAGCTTGATTTTTAACATGGTTGCATTGGTGGAAATTTTTTGAATCACATGTTTTCCTATAGATGAAGGTGGGAGCTTCTATTTGTTAGGATTCAGGTGTTATCAACCTTGTAAATCCTTTATTTTATTATTCTCCTAAAGTGTTTTGTACATTTACCCATAAGAGGTGAAACTGTTTGACCAACAATGGTGAAGAGACTATGTAAATGCAGTGTTGTCGTTACCATTTATCCTTTTGGAAAAGGACAAATTAGCTAGGCATCCCACCTTGGAATCTTCTAAAATAAGGTTGTTGAATCAAAATAGGGTGTTGTAAGAGCATCTATGACATGCATGAAAGTTGTCATAAGATGCTATGATAGTATGATAGATTCCCTATGACAGAATATGCTATTTTTAGACCTAGGCACTCATGCAGGAAAGATGCCTTATGACAGCTGTAAGAGCATCTGTAAGAGGCTATTTTTGGTATTTTTTGACCATTTAAAGGAGGGAGGCATGGGTTTTTCTAGGTGGTATTGCTTCCTATTGTTTGGTGAAACCATGGTGGTTTTCATCCTCACAAATCTCTATAAATTAGGGCCTTGAGCTAGAGTTATTCAGATTGAAGAATTCAGTTTTGTAGGGTAACAGGGTGCTGTCGGATTTTATAGGAATTGATAAGAGAAGTATATTGCTGCATGTAATATTTTATATTATTATTAATATACTTGCCTCTCTTTTGGTGGTGGAATTTTTTCCCTTCGGGGTTTCTCCACGTAAACCTGTTGTTGCATGTGTTATATTGTTCTATCTCTCTCTCTCATTCTTTCTTCACACTAAGGCTAAGGTTAATCTACATATTTCAGATTTGCATTCACACATTTAAGTTCATATTGCAAGCTTTCTTCACCTTCTTTTTCAATACTATTACCAAATTTTTTAGAAGAAATGGAACTTGCTTGTACAATCAAAATAATTTCCAAAATGTGGTTTATGAATAGTTTTTAGTGCATTTACATGCATGATTGATGATTCATATATCAAAAAAATTTGGGTTTGTTTATTTCCCTATGAGAATGAGTTTTCAATTGGGTAGATGAGATATGTGTGTGGTGGATACAAAGAACAACACCTCAATTTGGGGTCTTGGTCTTTGACTGCATCAAATGGTATCAGAGCTAGAAGATTGGTTGGGAAGTGTTGCAGTAGTTGATTGGTAAGAAGAGTTGAGATAAGTTTGTAGAGGTTAGGTCTAGGTAGAAGGTACATGAGAGAGAGGTGTGTCTTCTAGAAACCATCTATTTGGTAGAGGATAAGCAAGAGTGAGTTTGTTTCAAGGAGTACCTATGACTATAGAGGGTTGATTCCCTAAAGTGAGAGATTGTTGCAAGGAGGACTTCTAACTACAAAGGGAATTGTGAGTCTTTGAAGATGTCTTTGAAGAAGAGGAAAAAATGGGTCATGAGAAAAATTGTGAGGATTTTACCTATGGAAGAGTGGAAATAAAAGAGGTTTACAAAGTGTGCTTTTCAATAACTAAAGAAGATTGATACTAGAGTGGAATCCTTAGAAAGATATTACTTTCTTGATAAATTTGTGATTGCAAAAGAGAAGAACAAAATTGCAGTAGTAGAAGTGGCAATAGATAAGAAGCTTGAAGAGGAATATATGGGCATGAAGGAGTCAAATTATTTTTCTAACAAAAATGTATTTTCAAGTCAATTTGTGTATGCAAGTGAAGAGAAGAAAGAGGGAAAAAAAATGACAAAGAGGATAGCGAAAAGAAGAAAGAGAAAATTAAGAGTTGCAGCCCTATGATGAAAGTGGCATGGAAAGAATAATGATGTAGAGGCAAGGGCAGAAATGATGTTTTTAACAACATAGGGTAATGAACTTAGTATACATGGTCCACAAACTCAAACCCTTCCCAACTGACACATACTCCCTAGGAGTTACAAAGCACAAATAAGGCATCAATGCCTCATACCTTTCACCCAACACTTGGAACACTCTAGACACAATGGGGAAAACATATTCATACCAAATATGATTCACAAAAACTTAGATTCTTCATTCTACCTATCATCCCATCACAAATAGGCCTAAATCCTTGTAGTACTCCAAAATGAAAAATATGAGCACAACTTCCAAGGAATACTTGGTAAAAAGAGACAAGCATAGATTTAGATACCCATTTGGGCCCTTTTCAACATATCAAGGAATCAGGTATGGTTTTTTGTAACACAAGGCTCTAAAATTGACTATCTCACTTGGGAAAAGGCCTAATTAGGCTTGTCCAACTAGGTCACGACAAAGGTTTCTATCTCCAAGCTTCAATTCTTCAAACCAACAACTCAAATAGGTCTTATATGGTCTACCTCAACATTTCCAATCACTACAAACAATTTCTCAAGAGATTTTCACCAAAACCTAAGTCCTATATAGTTTCAAGGCCTAAAACATGAAGGCATTAGGCTAGGGCATCACTCTAGCATGTGTTGCACTCCTCCCATGCACCTACAAGCTTGTACACATCAAAAAAACCTTTATTCCATCCATTCCACCAAGTTTCATTAGGTTTCACTAGTGGAATGGTGGAATTTGTATTTTTCTTCCCTTCAAAGCAATAAACCTAGGGTTTCTAACTAGTATGAGAAAATCTACTATAAAATGCTCAAAACTTGATGAAATCCAATGAAAAAAAATCCAATAACAAGTAGACTCAACACTTAATCAATTACAATAGGATTCAAATCATGTAAAATCTATACAAAACCATACACAGTCCTGGAACAATAAAATCACGTTTAGAATTACACAAAGATAGTTTTATTGAGTTTCTTTCAAATTACAACTACCAACCTTTGCTTTGACCTTCCCAAGATTTATTTAACATGTACCAATAGTTCCCAACCATTTTTTCAAATTTAAATTGTCCAACTTCATTCAATTACAACTGATGACTCTTCATATTCCACAATTTACAAACTTTTTGACAATATTGACAACTATTACAACATATAGCAACTTTTATATTTTTGACAACTTGACCACACCTATCCTCCTAATACCTCATCTAGACCCTTAAAAACATAAAGATGATCCAAAAGGACCTTATTACATAATAAAGACACAAAACCAAAACAATGAAAAAACCAAAATCTCATGGGTGCTCCTGCACCATACTCCCAAGGCAAAATGATCTCAAGTACCATTTGAAGAGAGTGTTGCAATAGTAGATTCATGCTTGATCAAGTCATTCTCTAACACCCAGGTGACATCATCATCTGGTAGAGCCTTCCAATGAACTAAATACTGGAAATAGACATTTTACCTTGCCTTTTTGAGTCCCTTGGCACTTAGGACATACTCCAACTTTAGAGGCCTACTTGTTGGATGATCTTTGACCCATTCTTCATTTGAGAATCTTGTTGAACCTACATCATTTCCTACAACCACATCTCCTCTATCCTTGTAATGAACTTTCTTCTTCTTCACTTTAGGTGTGTTCTTGGACTTTCCCACATTCCTTTGTAGTTAATCCTTGACCTCTTCACATTTGCCTCTCATTTCTTCCATTTGTTATTGTGTCCCTGTAACTGTTGCTCGATCAAGCATACTAACCTTTGGCATGAAAGAAATGGAATGACCTATAGCCCCTTTTGAATAAAATGAGTAGAACACCCCTCCTACCATCATAGCAACATGCTTCTTAAGCTAATCTTGGATCTCCAAAATCAAGTCATTCTTCATTTCTGCTGTCATATTGTCTCTAGGTTTTGGAGTGGATGCAAGGTCCATGTCTTCCTCTTCTTCTACCTTTATGAATTCCTTCCTACCCACCATCATCACATTAAATCCCATGGTTTTTCATTTTTCCTCCTCCTTCAATGGTGTCAAGGTATAGGATACCCCATATTTTTCTATCCCATAAGTATTTTGCCTTCCATCATACTTAGCATACCTATCAAATTTCCAAGGCCCCCCTAGTAGAAAATGGCACACATCCATGGGTATTATGTCACATAAAACTTTGTATTTGTACCCTTCTATATGAAACTCCACCCAAATTTGTCCATTCACCAAAATATGGTGACCCTCATTTAACCAAGAGACTTTGTAAGGAGTAGTATGTGTATCTTTTGTAACTTAATCCTTTCAACCATCTCAAGTAGAACCATATTATTTGTACTACCTAAATAAATTACAACTTTAAAAACCTTACCTAAGCACTTACAAGTTGTCTTGAAAAGAGTCCTCCTTTGTGGTGGCTCCTTCTCCAATGGCACCTTGATGAGGGTTCTCCTTACCATGAATGATTCACCAACTTCTGGCTCAACATGTTGTGATGGAGAGTTCACACTTTCAAAATCATCTCCTTTAACAATTTGAGTTCTCCTTTCTCCTTCAATTGAAGTAGTGGGTGTCTTCTCAAGAAATTTTTATGCTTGATGTCCAAATTTATTACAATGATAACACTTCCCTATGAATCCTTGTGACCCTCTTCCTTGACCTCCAAATCTACCTCTAAAGCCTAATCTACCTCCTCTAAATCCACCTCTTGAATTTGCAACTTGTTCTTGGACTTTTCTTGTATCGTCTTGGCTCTCATATGATTGCCTTGTATCAGAAAATGACCCTCTTCCTCTAGAATTTTTTCATCTTCCCCTATTTTGTTTGTCTTGCCTTCTCTTTAGCTTTTCTTCAACCTTGATTTCCAATTGGTAACATTCTTCTACCATTCTTGGGTTTGTCACACTTAACTCATCTTGCAAGTTAAATCTTAACCCATTGAAATATCTAGCCACTTTCTACACATCATACCCCATTTAACCTTCTCTTTTACTCAACTTATAAAACTCATCAGTATAGACTTTGACATCCATATCTCTTTGTTTGAGATTTTGATGTTTCTTGTATAGTTGAATTGCATAATCACCTAGTAGGAACTTTCCCTTGAGTTTGGATACCATTCTGTCCCAAGAGATAATTTTTGACTTTCCTTTCTTCCTCCTTTCAGTTTGCTCGTAATCCCACCAAAGTAGGGCATGATGCTTCAATTTTGTTTTTATCAACTTTACCCTTTATTCCTCTGCTATGTCTTCATATTCAAAGTAATTATCAAGTGTTGCTATCAAATCCAAAATCTCTTCATCATTCAAGTTACCTCCATACATAGGTAAATCCATCTTTACCTTGTGATTATCTCCATTAAATTCCTTCAATAGCTTGGCCATCCTCTACTCATCAAGATCCAACTCTTCTTGGGACCCTTCTCAGGGATTTTCCTCTTCCCCTTCTTCATGGTCACTCATGTCACCTATGACCATACCCCTCTTCCGACTTGTTTCAATAGCCTCTAGCTTGGCTACTAACATGTCTTGCAGCTCCTTCAATTTCCTTATCTCTCTTGTAGTCTTCTCCTTCATTTCATTCATTTCTCTAGCCATAATGTTAGCTTTTGGAGGCATCTTGTTCTCTTTTGCTTCACACTTTCACTACTACAAACCAATATAAGCTCTAATACCAATCTGATGTAGAGGTAGGGGAAAATACAATTTTTTTAACAACATAGGGTAATGAACTTAGTCCCCATGGTCCACAAACTCAAACCCTTCCCAACTAACACATACTCCTCAGGGGTTACAAAACACAAATAAGGCATCAATGCCTTATACATTTTACCCAACACTTGGAACACTCTAGAAATAGTGGGGAAAACATGTTCAGACCAAAAATGATTCAAAAATTCTTAGATTCTTCATTCTACCTATCATCCCATCATAAACAAGCCTAAATCCTTGTAGTACTCTACAAAAACAAATTCGGGTACAACTTCCAAGGAAGACTTGGTACCATAAAGGTAAGCACATATTTTGATACCCATTTGGTCCCTTTTCCACATATCAAGGAATCAGGTATGGTTTTTTTGTAACACGAGGCTCTAAAATTGATTTTCTTGCTTGACAAAAGGCTTAACTAGGCTTGTTCAACTAGGTCACAACAAATATTTTAATCTCCAAGATTCAATTCTTTAAACCAACACCTCAAACAAGTCTTATATGGTCTACCTCAACATTTCCAATCACTACAAATAATTTATCAAGAGTTTTTCACCAAACCCTAAGTCCTATGCACTTTCAAGGCCTAAAACATGAAGATATTAGGTTAGGGCATCACTCTAGCTTGTTCTACACTCCTCCCCTACACCTTCAAGTTTGTGGACATAAAAAAAACCTTTATTCCATCCTTTCCACCATGTTTCATGAGGTTTCACTGGTGAAATGGTGGAATTTGCATTTTTCTTCCCTTCAAAAAAATAAACCTAGGATTTCTGACCAATTTGAGAAAATTTTCTATAAAATGCTCAAAACTTGATGAAATAAAATGAAACAAAATCCAATAGAAAGTAGACTCAACAATTCATCAATTAAAATAGGATTCAAATCATAGAAAATCCACAAAGAACCATACACAGTCTTGGAACAATAAAATCACATTTAGAATTGCAGAAACAAAGATAGTTTTATTGAGTTTATTTCAAATTACAACTGCCAACCTTTGCTTCAACCTTCCTAAGATTTATTTGACATGTTTCAATAGTTCCCAACCATTTTTTCAATTTGCAATTGTCCCACTTCATTCAATTACAATCGATGATTCTTCATATTCCACAATTTACAACCTTTTTGACAATATTGACAACTTTTACAAGATATAGAAACTTTTACATTTTTGACAACTTGACCACACCTATCCTCCTAAGACCTCATATAGACCCTTACAAACATAAAGATGGTCCAAAAGGACCTACTACATAAGAGAGACACAAAACCAAAATAATGACAACCAAAATTTGATGGGTGCTCCTACACCAAAGAACATGTGGGATCAACCCACACAATTGTGGTTAAAGAAGAGAAAGAAAATAAAAGAATCATAAAGAAGGAATGGAGAAAGAAAGAGGAGGAAAGAAAAAAAAAAGTTTTATTTGAAGGAGAGGTAATAAAGGAAATGAATTTGGAAAGAGATAAAGTCCATATCTTATGTGCTAGCACTATTTTGGATGCAAATGAAGAAAAGGATACAGTGGAGTGTTGTGCATACGACACTAAGAAGGAAGGGATCCTCATGCAAGAGGATAATAAAGGAGAGAAGAACGAATTCATAGCTGAAAAAGAGGTATTATTTAAAGATATTGATGTTGATTTCTTTGAAGAAAATATAAAGGAACATGTTGAAGTAATTGATTGTGAAGTTGGGGAAGCAATTTGTCCTTAGAAAGACATAAATATGTTGAAGAAAATGGAATATTTGAGTGCAATGGAAGAGGTAGGAGAAGAGAGTAACAAGATTGCAACAAATAGTTGAGAAGAAAAAGTTGGGACAGCAGTAGAAAAGCAAGAAAACATACAGGTAAAAGGTTATTTTTGTGATATTTGTTAAAATGAGTTTGACATTATGTTACTTGCAAAGGAGTTTAATGAAATTGTGGATATAGAAATGAGTATAAGGAATAGTATTGTCATAAAAGAAGAAGGTGAAGTTGTAGAGATAGAGAATAGTCAAGTTGCAACAATGTTTACAGTTCTTCATGAGGATGTGGAGACGATTCAAAATTTGGTTCCGCAATGTGAAGAAAAATGCATAAAAAATGTCTTAAGTGAAAGAGGTGAAGGAGCAGCAGAAAATAAAGAAGATGACTTATTAATGCAGATCGCAGTAGTTGAAAAGGAGTGGCTTGCATTGATAACAGGTGAAGCAAAATTTGTGGCATTTAAAGATGAGATAAAATTTGCATCTTATGAATTTTTTGATGAATATAATTATTACATAAGTGATATGGTTAAAATTGAAGGCTATAAGGATATTGAAGAGGATTTTGGAGCAAGAAAGGAGGAAAACACAATAGAGGAAGAAGAAAGTGAAGAATGAATAGGTGAAGGGAATGTGAAAAGTGAATTTATTGACTTCTATGATTTTGTTAGTGTTGATTTATATGCAAAAGTTAAGAATGATAAAGGGAAGTGGGAAGATGAACTTTGGTGCAGCAAGATAAATTACATGAGAGGAAGAAAGAGGGGAAAAATGAAGGGAGAGACAAGAAGTTTTAGAACAAGGAGAAGGAAAAAAAATCAAGTAGATAGGGAAGAGAGGTGGATGATGAAAAAACATAGTATCTTCAAATGTTCATGAGTTCTCACTCATGGAACATTTCTCTTACTTGGATTGTTTGATATAGGAGCATTTGGGTGCAGAGGCAATCTTGCATCACACAAAAAAAGTTGCATTTTTCTTCATTTAATTTTGTAGTGATTTTTTTTAGCCATGATTTTGGGGCACATTTCAAACATTTCCAACATATTAAAAAGTAAATTCTAATGCCTATTGGATATATGACACCGAAGGCTTGATTTTTATGTGTATTATGGCTCATAAAATGACTTTTGCCTCATCAAATTGGAGGAGGAAAAATTCAAACGCCCGAGCATGAATTTTCCAATTTGGGCTCTTTGTAACTCCTATGAGTTTGAAATTATTTTCCATTAGTGTTGGAGTCTTTTGGGTGCAAGTGTTGGAGGTAGTGGAATGCAGGATGATGGAAATAATTTTTAGCAAAGACATTAAAAATCTTGCAGATGAGGAATAACACCAAGAAAGGGATAATCTTGAATGGAGGTTGTGGTTGTAGAGAAAAAACCAATGCCTAGGGAAAGAGAGCATTGAACATAAATTTTTTAAAGGAAAACATGAAAGAAATAAAGGAAAATTTTCAGAGGCACACCCATGGCATTCAAAGAGGAATAGAGGAAGGTTTGAGGTTGATTTGACATTTCTTGTAGTATATTTTTGTTTCTCTAAATCTGATTTGTAATAGTCGAAGGAATTCTTTCCTGTAGGAGTGAATTTTTTTTGTGTTGGAAAGGAATTCATTCATGTAGGATTGAATCTTGGCTTGCTTGTTGATTTCTTATAGCATTCATTATTGTTAGCACTACACATTTAATGTAAAAATCAGATTTATTGATTAATTGAAGCATATGTGTGTGATATTGATCTTTGGTTGCAAGTTCAATAGTTTCAATTCCTAAGGTTGAGAAATATTTCCTAGTTGAGATTTGAAATAAATTGGGAAAAAAAAGATGAAAGTTTAAAGGTTCTTGGAATGGATCAAACACTAATGTTTAGAAAGGGTTTTTCTAGGTTTTTAGCTTGATTTTTAACATGGTTGAATTGGTGGAAAAAATTGGAATCACGTGTTTTCTTATAGATGAAGGTGGGAGCTTCTATTACCCAAGTTTTTACAAGAAATGGAACTTGTTTGTACAATCAAAATAATTTCCAAAGTATGGTTTATCAATAGTTTTTAGTGCATTTACATGCATGATTGATGATTCATATTTCAAAAAAAAAATGGGTTTTTTTATTTCCCTGTGAGAATCATTTTTTAGTTGAGTAGATGAGATATTGGTGTGGTGGATATGAAGAACAACACCTCTATTCAGGGTCTTGGTCTTCCTGCATTAACTTTTTAGCAAGTTCTAAGTGTTTTTGGTTATAGATTTTTCTCTTTATCTGTATGAGATGTTGTCATGCCACAAAGACGCCAATGTGTCACACTATCATCCTTTGGATAAGATCCTATCAATCTATTTCCTAAGACTTTTATGGTCTATTCAGTTGATTCATGAAGTTGTCCATCCTGAAAAACCAAAAACATAGTCTAGCTTTTCCTTCATTTTTCACCCCATATTTTGAGCTTCATCATTGAGGTGATCAAGGGCCATTCACTTCCTTTAAACCCTATTTTTCATGGGACTTGCGAGTAGAAAATCCCTTTCATAATGATCTTAGTATGTAAATGAAATACATATTGATTGAATGCATATACAACATATTCATTCTTCTAAGCTTGATAAAAATCATAAAAAAAGATAAGACAAAATAAAATAAAAATACGCATTTCACATACCACTTTCATAAATATTAGACTAGAAAGAATATATGACTATAAATTTGGAATTTTTTATGTATTGATGTTTGAACATGTGATTTCTAACTCACTCTCATCTTCTTAATATGCTTTTCACCATCACCATTTGAATGTCTCATGATATGACCTCTAATAATTTAGTCTAACATGATTTTGTATTATAATTCTTAAACATATTAAATGTGCAAGTAATATAACATAATGTTTTAGCAATAACTTTAGCCTAATTTCCTCAAAGGTGCATAAATTATGAGGAATAACTATACACCACTATTTTTTATGACAAAAATGAAAAGAAACAATGGAATGCTTTGTTGAAAATCCTAAACACTCTCCCCTATGACTTGCTAAAATGGAAGATTTAAAAGCTTCAAGGTATAGGGATTTTGGAAGTAACCATCACCTAAAACCTAGAGAAGCCAAAATGAAGAAAAAATCAAGAGAGTGTGGAAACACATAGACCAAAACAAAGAATCTAAATTAGATTGAAACCCAAAACTCCTCACTACTAGCTAACATGGTTGATGTCAATGCAATGGAAAAATATGCATTTGGATATTCCATCATCAATACAGACTATTAGAACTTGTTTGATGTTGAATCTACCACCAAAAATAGTTTGGTTGTCTTATAAAAATAGCCCAACCATACTATAAACCCTAATTTCATAGGCAAGATAAACAACTATATAGTAAAAATAAGGCATTCTCCTTAACAATCCTAGATAAAGTTACAGATGTTATCTTAGATTATAAAGAAAAAATAAACATTAAATATTTTTCTTAAAAGGAGTCCCCTCTAAACAAGGTTTCTTTCAATGGACATAAAATAACTCAAAAAAAAAGGATTGGAGTATTGAGGTTTTTATAGGGCTAGGTAGAGGATACGTGTCTTACACTTTTTTCAACCCAAATCATACTAAAATTGTGTGCCAATTTGGATCGTTGATACTATGTAGTAGAGTATACTAGATCCAAGGTAGGGACCTAGATTTTTACCTTAAAGGAATCCCCAAGTTTAAAAACATATGGGTTGATTTCCCATTCCTCAACTTGGCATTCCATTCATTTTTACAAGACATAGATTCTCAATTGGGAAAATTCCTATGGTGTAAATAAGACTCGAATAAATGGGTCAACCGATGAGTTCAACCTAGGGCTTGTATTGAGATGGATTTAACCTAGGCTCTACCAAGCACCATTAAATTGATTGGATTAGGCTTCAAAGTTGACCAAAAAAGTAATTACCTTAATAAACCAAATATTTCTTTTCTACTATTGTTGATAAGGCCATCTCATTTAGGAATACCCTATTTACAATTTGTGCCCCTCAACTTATATTCTTATCCCTACCAATTTTATTGATGAAAATATAAATCTACATGAAACCCCACAATCAAACCCCCCAAAGGAATCCAAACCCTCATCCTCTTGCAATTACAATATGCATAAATGATATATGTGTATTTCACCTCATCTACTTATGATTAATCAATTGAACCATCATTGGTAGCTCTCATCCTCTACTAATTCATGGAATTCCCATTTCTAGTTTGTTTGGTTGACTATTTTTAATCTAATTTGACTCACTTTACTTATTTTCTCTATCAAGGTCTTCATATTGGTGCTTGTTTGGCTGTATTTGGGGTTATAAATTCTTGTTGTCTATTTTGTGGGCATGTTGAGAATCTCAAGAAACTCTTCTAGTTTTCTTTTAGAGCTCAAGAAGCTTGGATTTGGATCCATGATTTTTATGCCTTTTATACCTATTCTATTTTCATGGCATATGGTCTTACTAGGAGATTGGCCTTGTCTCTCATTAAAGTATACTTAAATTTGATATGTTTTTAGGGTGGAATTCCTCTTTAGAATTTGGAAAAAATAGAAATGGATCTATTTTTTCAACATTTTTCTATAAACCAAGACTTTTTGATATATACTGAAGTTATGATTTGTTCTAATATTTATATATATTTAGCGCAAGTTTGAAAAGTTGCAATTGAATTTTCTCATCTTTAGGATCTTATGGATCATTGGGGGGATGCTTCCTACATTATTTTTAGAGTCTATCCCAAACCCTCTTCTCCTTGAAGGTCTAGACATAATTGCAACCAATATTCCAAATATTATAGTGGATCTCAATATCATAGCTATCAACCTCTAGGGATCAAAGATAATTCTGTCCACAAGGATGGTCTAATTCTTCTTGATATATTTTTTCTTCTTTCCTTATGCATGGTACTTTTTGGCTTGACTTTGACAAGATTATTGTTGGATGTGGTAGTTGTGACCGACAGATTAGAATGGGTCAATTACGCTTGATCCATGAAGAATCAAAGCATAATTAAGCCACTAGCATCAATCTCAATAAGATCAATCAAATACAAATTAAACCAAGCATATATTAAAACCAAGCGTACTACACTACAAAAATTTCAAAATGCCTACTCTAATCCATTGAAACTTATCCTTTTGGAGGAGGGGTGTCATGTTGATGTGGAACAACGACCCTTTCCCAATCCCGTGGATAAATGAGCCTGTTCCAATCAGTTTTATGGAAGAAAACTGATGAAATTGATAAGAAATGTGTGATGAAACATTATTTAAAGCTAAATGATTCTAATGTAAGCTATTTTAACATGATTTAAGCTAAGTTTGATTAGGAATTATGAATGCAAAGATAATCTAAATGGATTCTAAGCTAAAATATTAAAACCCTAACTAATAAAAAAGCTATGTGAATGCACCTATGTTACCATGGAAGCCATCATTGGAAGCTAAGCTAATTAATGCAAGTAATTAAGCTAAAATGATGCTAAGAAATTGCTAAATATGATTATGAGTGTGAGTGATTTCAACAACATGAGTTTTCTCTGAAAAAGATGGATCCATTTGTCTCCAAATAGTGCCTTATTTATAAGAAAGCAAATGAGAAATGGAGGGTTGAGATTGAAAAGGCTAATCAAAGCTCAAGGATGGAAGAAGTTGGAAGCATGGATCATGGATTCTCATCAAGAATCAATGACAAGATTTAATGAAGGGTTCACCTTTGTCCAAACAAACACACTTTCTACTTGCACAGGAGGTCACAAGTAAACTTGCACATGAAGTCAAGTGAGTTTTTTACAGAGAAAAGGAATATTCCCCTTTTTCAAATGAGTCAAGAAAGAGAACATTCTTTAGGATATTCTTATGGGTGAGGGAAATAGATATTTAGTTAATTAAAACCAAATTAAGTTGTGCAAAGCAATATTCCATGGGAATATCCCCTTTTTTTTGGAGGAATGTGCAAAGGAGGAATATTCCCTTGCAAGTGGGGGGAAATTAGATTTATTAGTAATTGCTAATCAAACAATGGTTTAATTTATACAATTAAGGGTAATTAGATTATATTCATTAAATAAAGTGATTTAATGAAAGGGGGAAGGTGTTATGATATTTAATTAAATAACTTAGGGTTATTTAATTTAACAAGAGGACTTAGGGATTTAAATCAAATAATTTGATTTATTTAATTTAATGAGATGAAATGTTAGCATGGAAGGGGGTGAATTAACCTAATTAGATTAATTAGGTTAATATACGTAAATGGTGCAATTAATTAAATAGGTAGGAAAATTTAATTAATTAAGCAAAAATAGGATGGGTTTCAAGATGAAATGATGTTAGTATACCTGATTTGAGTGTATGATATCCAGAATCTACATTTTTCCCCTCTTTCAAGTGAGGTACTTGTGTTGGTTTAAAGACTGACACTCTTCAAATTAAAAACTACTACTTTAAATCAAAAAATAAAAATTTTCTAATTTTTGGATGCCCCACTATTGCCCCAGTGGAAGGAATAAGTTGGTTCCTACCCCCCTTGAGAAATTAGGCAGAAATTTAGAATCTTGGGTTGATTTCTTGACAAAATTTAAAATGCTGCCCCAAGGGTTCAAAAATTCTCTGGGATGCAAAAAACAATGCAAAATAAGCTTCATTTTGGCAAGATTGGTGAAAATGATGAAAACCCTAGCTTTGTGGTTAAATTAGGGTAAAAAACCCTAATTTGCAAGCTTAAATAGGTGGGGAAGGGTAACTTTCAATTCATTTGTGCATTCACACCTTCAGGATTTCTTGCATTTTGAGCTCTAACCCTCTGACAAAATGGCACGAGTGCTCCCATGACACATTTTTGACCAGGTTAACGAGTACTAGAGGACTCCAGGCATAGGACCACTGATATGTACTTCAAAACTTGACTAGAATTTTTATTTTGAAGTACATTTATTGCATTTTTAAATTTGAACTTTGGTGGCGTTGCTATATAGAGACACTATTTTTAGAATCAGTGACGCTATTTTGATCTATAGTGACATAGTTCATGATTTGATTTTAGGTTTTTAGATTTCAAATCCTAAAACAGGTGTAAATAGCGATGCACCTTACAATTTGGAATTTAGGATTAGGGTTTTCCAAGGTCAAATAGCGATGCATGTATGATTAGTGATGCATGTCATGATTTGGAATTTGAATGCAATAAGCGTCATTGTTTGGAATTTGAATTATAGTGACACTATCGTAAATAGCATTGCTATTATCATTTTGGGGGATAAAAACTCTAAACTTAGCCAATTTTTATGAATTTTGATGTTGTGTGTTTCGTGGGTGTAAGAGGTTATCCAACATTTGATGTCTCACAAGCACTGACCCTTAGTTTTATCCAAACTTAGTGATTTGTCTGATTTATGATAGGAGCACCTATGAGAGATTGGTTTGTGGTATGTTATACACATGCCCATCGTGTGGACCCATTTAGTGATGATGAAAATGCTATGTGAGTGATGGCATAGTGAGACCTTGTCATTCCACCTACCTACCGGTGAGGCAACAATGACACTGGAGGATGTATGACATATTTTGCAATTGTTGATACATGGTGAGTGTGTTATTTATGATACTGACACCGACTATGATACTTGCTATGAGGTGCTTGAACAAGAATTCATTGTCTTGGTCATCTCCTAGATATACCTTGATATGTATAGAGGTTAGGCACCAACTTTTAGATTGATTATTGTAGTAGTGATCTTAGATTTGGTTGCTCTAGATCGACGAAGTAGAGGATTTAGTTTGGGATGGGGGTTGGCATGGCATAGGACATTTTTTCAGAGGACATAGTTTGCATAGGGGGCAATGATGTTGGCCTCCATTTACAATGATATGCATGACTTCATGTATTGTGATGACAAAATGATTGATATAGGGGTCACGCTTGTCTATATTTGGGCCTAGGAGCACATTGTCATGCTCTAACCTATTGTTCATATGGTAGATGTAGAGCCAGATGATCCAGTTGTATGGAGATACAGAGGTTCCATCTAGCACACAAGGCAGCTTGACATCCCTTACTAGTGTTGAGTGATCGATGATATGACAGTATTCAGGTGGTGACCATGGCTTCAAATGCTAGCTTGGTATGATGATGTGCAACATTTACTCTTTGCTTGATAAACATGTTTTATGTAGGGTTGAGAGAATACTATGATAGAGAGATACCTACCGAATAGGGTTGCCAGATAGTTTGGAAAGCAGCAAGATAGGCCTAATGATGTGTACACTGCTATTTTTCTAGGTTAGCTCAAGAGACAGCATGGGAACATACAATCCTATCCCATGAGGTTTTTGAAGGATTTTGATAGTTGGTTGCTAGGCCATGGGCCTATGATCGCAGATGTGCAAACTATGTCTGCTTATGATGTATGGTTCATACCCCCTCCTTGATTTATAGATCCAACAGGTGTACCTCCACAAGGGAGGTCAAGAGAAAGGGGAGTAGGTAGGGGTAGAGGATAGCCAGGTGATAGACAAGGTAGAGCATAGGGAAGAGGTCCAGATGGCAAAGGTAGAGGATAGGATGGCTAGGATGGGCAACATCATGATGGATAGGTCTCAGTTGCACCACCATTGCACTAGAAGCCTCCTCAATAGCCACCAAAGTAGCCACCATTGGGGCCAAATCCCTATGATACACAAATACAATAGTTGCATTAGTAGTTCAGGTGGTTACAAGTGAGAGAGATCAAACAAGACAACAAATATTAGTTATCACTACTGAGAGAGACCAACTTGACAATAGGTATAGGTTGTTATAGCGGAGAGGGATTAGAAGCATCAGCTCAGGAAAACTTCCAAGATGCAGTTGTCACAGGAGGTCAGGCAACACCAGCAGTTGGAAGCCATGACAACTATAGCTCAGGTACACAAAGTGTCAACCCAATTGTACAAAACCTTGTGGATATTGTACTTTTGATTGATATACATACATCGACTCAGATATTGTACCATGATAGTTGCCATTTTTTAATATATATATGATATGAATTTGATATGATGGGATGCGTTCTCTTATTTAATGCTCTATGAATGTATGGATGCATTTGATGTGGATATGATGTGATATGCTTGTGTATTATGATCAAGTATGGATGAAATGTAATGATATGGAATGGGTGTGATGTTATACTCTTTTTTAGTATCTTTTTATGATATTTCATGGGATGGATGATATGAGTGAATGCATTTCCTTTTGTGTATTTTTCTACGCAAGTTTATGATGTGATGATGTATGTATATGCATATATGGAGGGAAAATGCAGATGTTCATGCTTATGCAATATATGTTTATGATATGAATGCAATGATTTAAAATGCTTAGAATAAAAAATATATATTATTCATCACAACTTAAATGATAGTGCAATGGATTACATTCTCTTTTATTATGATGTGTTGTGATAATGCAAGATGTATGCATGTTGTGATTTGTGCATGCAGGATAGATGCATTGACGATATTTTTATTGGCTATCATGATATCAAGTTAGCACAAAGAGAAGATAGAAGAAATAAGATGATTGAACATTGATTTTGAGATTGATTTAGAAGTTCCAACAAGTCCATGATCCATCGAGACTTTATTAGAGATGGTGTTGATAAGTGCATGATGATTTTCTCATATCTTTGGATTGGGATTTTCTGTCGTTTCTTATTTTTTATATAACACATAGATACGAAGCATCAAGGTATTGATAACCAGGATGGCATTGTATCTAGTGTAATGGAATGACTCTGTAAACATATAGAATATTTCTTGTTCACACCTTGACATACGGAAACCTCATTGGAATATAAGTTAGAAGCTTAGAATATATCAAACCAAAGCATACACAATAGTCAACAATATACTCCAAACAACTTTCTACACACAACTAAGCAAGTATGCACCAAGATTATTTTACAAGAATACCCAAAAGCACAAAAAATGAAAGATAATGATTGATTCCCCATTCCTTTCTCCCTAAATCATTTTGATAGACATCATCAAGAGGTCCTCAAAATGGGTCAATAAGATAAATCATAAGAAAAGATCAAATGCAAACAATTAGTGATCCATATCTCTTTCCAGTTTAAGATAGCTACAGTGATTTCTGATACTGATGTCTATTGCAGGAAGGATACATCCTAGGACATGTTGATCAGATGTTTTGATTAGGATGAGGTGTGTGATAAGTCATTGATACAAACTCCACTGACTTTTTTACCTATGATTTATACTTTCTATTTTGACACTTAGGTTATCACTTTATGACTTGTGATGCTTGTTCCTACTTGTTTTACAAAAGGTTGAAGGTGATGCTTGATTTATTATGGATGGAGGGTTATTGTGAGTGAAAGTGAAATGGGATGGATGGTTTTGGATTTTTTTGGAATATTTCAATATTTTTTGCTAGTCTAAAATGTTTGGAGGTCTTTTTTGGTGTTTTTTGGAAAGTTTACGTGAATATTTTGGTTTTCAATCATTTAAGGCTATTTAGGGTTTTCCAAGGTTTTCCAATGTTTTGAGATTTTTTGAGATTTTAAATTATTTTAGCTTTTATAATGTTTGAATGTTTAAGGATTTCTGAGATTTTGAATGTTTAGGGATTCTCTAAGTTTTGACCAAGAAGCTAACCTAAAGGACTCTCCTAGGGGTCTTGGGGGTTGATCAAAGATAAGCCTTGCCTACATTATACACACAAAGACTACATAGTTTGATTCAATTGACTTATTGACAATGAGATATGAACAGTTGATGAAATGTCATTTTATTATGATAGAATCCTAATGGACTAACCTAGGGTGTCTTGGAGGCACATCAATGATGGCCTTACCTATGTTCAAGCTTAGAGACTTGTAGTTCAACAAGGGTACTATTTTTGGATTTTTGATGTTTGACCTTTTTAGGGATTTTGATATGTTTTGGATGTTTTGGATTCTTCCTTTACAATTTTTTATATTTTTTGGATTTTAGCTCTATAAATTTATTTATTTTTTTGGATTTTCAGCTATACAAGATTTTGATGTTTTTAGAATTTTTGATGAACGTTTTATGAATGTTTTTGGGATTTTTGATAACCTGAAGATATAGAAGATACTAATGTGATCTGTAATGAATTTCCCCCAATGTGATGTGATATACTACCTTGATATAGGTAGGAGAAACTAACCTTAGGAATATGCCAAGTAGTACTAAGGGGTTACAATACTAAGGAAAAATCGAGATGCCTTTTTAACAAAGGTCTTTTTAAGATTGGAGGTGATATTGGATGTGGAGGGTTCCTCTACTAAGGTAGATGAATATGCCATGATACCATGGGGATCTAGGACCAACAATGAAACACATGAATTCAAATTCAAGGATTTTGAAAGTTGGTACATGAAGTTTTTCTACTAAGAATTTGTATTGAAGAACGTTGTGTAGTATGTCTAACAAAGATCCGATTGTTGTCATGGCATTTGCTACTCGGTTGTTCATATGAGGAATCTGTTCAAAAGTTATTTCTATGAAAAATTCCTTGAGATTTTCCAACATCTTCTTTTTAAGGGGTGAGTTTATCATCTTTATTTTGGTAGTCATCATTGACTTGATTGATAACCAACTATGAGTCTCTATAGATTTTCATCTCTTGTACCTTCCATTGAACTACTATCCTTAGCCCTATGATTAGGGCTTCATACTCAACAATTTTGTTAGTACATGAGAATGATAGCCTGTATGAATTTGAGATGCAATCACCCTGAGAAGTGATAAAAATAATACCAACCCCATCAAAGTACATTTTCCATTGATCGATTAAATTGACAAGGAACACTGATTCATTAGGGAATTTAGATATCAATGGATTCTCTGCATAGATGGGTTCCTCTACTAGTTGTTCTACAATCACTTGTCCTTTTATTTCCTTGTGCTCCACATACTCAATGTCAAATTTAGCTAAGTTCATCACCCATTTCGCCATTCGCTCAGTGAGAGATTCTTTGGATAACAAATACTTTAATGGTTTGATCTTTGCAATAAGCTTGACTTGATGTGACAACATGTAGTGTCTAAATTTTTTTGAAGAAAAAACTACTACTAAGCATGCATTCTCAATGGGTGAATAGTTCATTTCATAGCCCACCAAGGTCATTTTGATGTAATAAATGGATCTTTCTTTTCCATTTTCATCATGTTGTCCTAGGAGAGCACCTAGTGTTGCTGATGTTACTGAGATATATAGGATCAATGGTTTTTTTGGTATTGGTGGCATGAATACTAGAGGTGTCAATAGATAGTATTTGATCTACTAGAAAGATTTATCACACTTCTCATCCCACTTATAAGTTATTCCTTTATAGAGAAGATGTGTAAAAGGGTAGATTTTATCTGATAGTTGTGTTATGAACCTTCTGATGGACTGCAATCTTCCTTGTAACCTTCTCATTTGCTTCAGTGTTTATGGTGGTTCCATGTCTAGGATGGATTTTACCTTTGCTGGATCAATTTTGATTCCTCTTTTTGAGAAAATATAGCCAATAATTTTCCCTGATGTAACCCCAAAGACACACATTTTTGGATTCATTCATACCTTATACTATTTAAGTTTATCGCAAATGGGACCTAAGACTTTTATGTGCTCACTCCTCTTCTTTGGTTTTTCCAAAATTTCATCTACATAATCTTTTACTATTTTGTGGATCATTTTATGAAAGATGAGGGTCATTGATTTTTGATAAGTTGCTCCTACATTCTTTAGCCCAAATGACATCATTTTCCAACAATATGTCCCCCATGGACAAGTGAATGCAGTTTTTTGTTGGTCCTCCTTGGCGATCATGATTTGATTATAGCCTAAAAACCATCCATGAGTGATAACATTTCATGTCCTGTTCTTAAGTCCACAATGAGGTCAATGTTAGGAAGAGGGAAATAATCCCTTGGACATGCCTTATTTAAGTCTTTGAAATCTATCCATATTTTGATTCCCCTAGTGGGTTTGGAGACTAGTATCGAGTTTGAAACCCACTCAAGATAATCTATCAGTCGAATGAATCAAACGTCAAGGAGATTTTGTAGCTCAAGTTTCACAAGGAGTGCTATTTGTGTGCAAGTTTTTTTTACTTTTGAATATGCAAAACTAACTAAAAATACAACATAAAGAAACACAAGACGACTTTGATATTAGCCTAGGTTAAGCACAAATTAAATAAAAGATGAAACAAAGAGTGATATACTTTTATTTATGTTGATATCCTTGGTTGGCCCTTGATTGAAGCTTGGTTGTGTGCTCCTTTGATTGAAACATGATAAAAATCGATGCAAGGTGGGTATGTGAAAAAGTGAGCAAGATGGATGCAAGAGGATGAGAGCTAAGTATCAGATGAGCAAGTGTGTTAGAGCTTAATTATGGCTTGAAAATTTGAGATCATAAGGGTGTTTCAAATGCATAAGGTGTATGAATGCATGAGAAGGGGGGTATTTATAAAAGAAATTGAATTCTCTAGTCAAGATTGAGCCACCAAGGCCAAGATGGAGGGATATGGTGAGTTGACGACTCACAAGCCCTCACATCTTTCCATGTGGAGGATGAAGTGTCCAAAGGAAATGGTGAGATGGAAATGGTACAAATGATGTGGAGGAAGGAAAAGTGATGTGGAAGAAGCACAAGTACTTTGAAAGTACCTTGGGAGATGAGGAGATTTCCTCAAAAGGAACCCCTTGTCTTAAAGTGAGAATGAAAGTGACATATGAACAATTTTATTATTCCTCAAACAATCTCCATGGGGAAGAGGAAAGTGGTTGGAGAAATACATGTGACTTAAAATTTCACATGATTGGAGTGGATAAGGTGGTTGGGAGAATAAATATGAATTTTAACTTCATATGATAAGCACCTTGTGGATAAGAAAAGGTTCTTATGAAGGAGGTTGAAAAGTATTTTGTGGATAAAACAAGTTCCTTATAATAGAAGGTTCTTGGCTTCATGTGACTTAATGTGACCTTTCAATGATCACATGGGGAAGAGGAGAATCCTTGGAGGAATAAAAAGTGAATTTTAAATTCACATGGGGAAGAGGGTCTATGCCAAGTATGGAAAATGTGAAGGTTGGACCAAAAAGGTATGCTAAATGCAACAAGAGGATTGGATTAAGGTTGTGCAAATACATGATTAAGTAAATTAATGAGGGATTAGAAGCAAGTGGTAGAATATGGAGGATGTGACATTAATCCTGATTAAGGTGTGCACATCTTAATCATGGATTAATTAACTTAATCTAGATTAGAAGAGGGTTATGGAGGATGTGACAAGGAGAGAGAAAAATGAAGAATTTAAAATTGATTTTATTCAAAAAGGTCAAATGACTAAATTAAATACATTGATATGTTTATTTAATTTAAAGAGGAAAAGGTTTAAGTTAAAGTATTTAATTGTTAAATTAAATACTTTAGGAACCTTAGGAAGAAGGTGTAATATTAATTAAATAAATTGTTTAATTAATATTGATGAAATAGACGAATAAAGTAGATGAATTTGACCATGTGGGAGTGGTCAAATTTGGATGTCTACATTTTTCCCCTCTTTGAAATATTGTTAGAATAACAGTGTTTTCAAGAAAAGAAAATGCAAATGACTCTATAGAGGCAGCAACTAGAAAATGATGCCCCAGCATAGGAGTTGCATGAGCTACCCAAATGGAGGGAAGTGAAGGGGAATGCCCCGATCTCGCAAGAAATAGACGGAACGGTTGGATAGGGTTTGAAAAACTAGGTAGGCTTGAATTTTGAATAGAGTCAATTGGACACACAGTGTGCAAATGGCAGCTCGTAGAAGTTTTGGAATTAATTAGGGCCTAAAAAGTTAAATAAAAAGGAAAAATACCCCTCACTTAAAGTGATATAAAAAATGAGGGGAAAAATTACTTATAGTAATTTTAGAGTTACTATTCCTCATTTGCACACCTAGCATTTAAAAAAGAGAGAGGAGAGAAGGAGGAGACAAGAGGACACGGATGTCAGACATCTACGATGATGACATCATCCACCAGGAAGACAAAGTGTGAGTGTTCTTCCATGCACACATGGTTCCACACTAGGTTAGATTCAAAACCCCCTTTGACATTTTCAGCATTTTTGATGTATTTTGTAGTGTTTATGCTTTTTTGAAAAGATGGGTTTTGTTTTTGGGTTAGTTTAGAAAAATGGGTTGGGGGAAAAATTAGGATTTTTTCCAATGGGGTAGGTAGATTAGGTTTTTAGAGGCCATGAGAGGGGGGAGAAAGTTGCCAAATTAATGGGTAAATTGTCCCCAAAAATTAGAGAAAAGATGCCTGAAATGGGTTAGGGGGATAGGGAAGGGTAGACTTTCCCTGGGATTGACCCAGGTTGAGTCCGCTTGAGGAAAACCAAGTGGTCATAGAGGGGCAGCCATGCCCCAGGGTAGGGGTGGTCATGCCCCCAAAAGGGAAATCATGCTCCTTGAAGGGGCGGTTTTTCACTTGGTAGCCATGCCTAGGTGGGAGGGACATCTACACCCTAAAAGGGGTGATAGCACCTGAAAAAGGGTAGCCCCACCCTAGAAGGGGCGATAGCACCCAAAAAGGGGTAGCCCCGCCTGAAGAAAAAAGAGGGAAAGGAACAAAAAAAGGGGGGGAGAAAAAAAAAGAAAGGAAAATTAGGGAACTTGGCCAAAAGGGGAGGGAATAGTTAGTGAAAACATAACTTGGGGTTGGGAAATGATAGAAGAAATGAAATCACTAACATAGCATTGTGGTATGGATGCAGTGATTTGAGTGGCTATAGACATGAGAGAGATAGTCTGAGGTGCTAGCGGTGATGATGGCAACCATGACCAAAGTGGATCACCACACTTTGGAACAGGAAAGATTGTAACATCTACTAGGATATCCGATAGTTAGAGCACATCAAGTGTTGTTGATAGTGCTCATAGAGCGATGGATTTCAGAGGCATCGATGTTCCATCTGTTGATAGGGGAGATGACAGTGACATTAGAGGGCATATGGTGGATTTTGAGGCTCCCATAGCAAGGAATCTAGTGAGTGAGTTGACGTTGATGGGGGAGGAGCTGGATTGGACACTACACGTGTTGTTTGGATGAGAGGATGTTCCTATTCAGAAGAAGGGGTTAGATGTGGACCGATGTTTCATAGTGGGGGTGCCAACACTACCACTCTATTTGTGTAGGCTGATTAGTGGCTTATTGATACCAGATAGGATTAGGTGGTTCTACAACTTGAGGTATATGGAGATTATTCAGCATATTGTTGAGTAGAGAGAGGGGCAGTTCACATGGGGGACATGCATACTAACATAGTTATACAGAGACATGCACATGGTGTGCTATTGAGGGGTTCTCAGCTTGACACAAGTGACATTGTTGTAGGTATGGGTCTGAGAGCACATCATTGTTGTTAGGCCAAGAGTAGTGAGAGCAGGGATATCAGATGAGGTAGCACTCATAGCATGGTGGTACATGACTGAGTATGGCTAGGTTTGGCACTATGATGGCCTTAGAGATTTGGATTGATGCAAGAGGATCATAGATGAGCTACATGAGGAGCACATAGTGTGGTGGTCATACATGTATTAGTGGTTTAATGGGTGGAAGACAGAGGAGGCAAGACACAGGGGCTACTTCAACACTAGGTGCTTTCTAGTTGGGATGGAGCTTTGCATAGTGGAGGTGCACAGGCTAGATAGAGCAGTCAGACAATTTGAGGTAGTACAGGATATTCCAAAAGGTCCAAACATGTTTCAACAGATCACATGAGAGAGACCATGGGGGGAGATGATTTCATCGATATTTTCCAGAGATCACTAGGAGACATTGTAGTTAGTGCCCTACCTAGGGAGGACCGAAGGGGAGCGAGTGGTAGGAGTGGCACGTCGATATGCTAGATGGTTCCACAACCATTAGTGGGAGAGGATTACACCAGAGGAGCCCATTACAAAGGTGTTGTGTTTTGGATCTGGGAGAGCGAAGGCTATCAACACAGAGGAGAGGGATGGGTAGAGCCCAAAAAAGGGGAGGTTAGGAGGCAAGTAGGGTGGCATGGGACAGTAGGAGGCAGGGGCTACAGGATAGCTAGTTAGGGTGGCAAGGAGGAGGAGACATCGGAGGAGGGAGTAGGTGGTGCTTGATTAGGAGAGAGAGGAGCATGATGGAGATGATGGATGAGTCTAAGGTGGAGGTGAGAGCTATAGGATAGTAGATGGGGGTAGGGAGCAAGGGATAGTTGAGGAGAGCTCAAGTGGAGATCAGGGCCATGCAGGAGTATGATGAGGTAGAGATGGAAGTGAGGGAGGAGATATATTCATAGGAGTGAGGACAAGAGGGGGTAGGGGCCACAATACAGCTAGTGAAGGCAGTGAGAAGGAGTGGATAGTGGAGGAGGGCCCATGTGGAGGTTAGAGCCGAGTAGGAGACTGATGAGCCAGAGATGGAGATGAGGGAGGAGAGAGATGAGCCTGAGGGGGAGGTGAGGTTTGTAGGATGGAACATGAGGGTGGGGAGGAGGGGATAGTTGAGGAGAGTTCAAGTGGCAATCGAGGCTAAGCATGAGCATGAGCCACAAGAGGATGCTATAGATGTGGATGTTCTTGTGGTGGAGTCATTGGCAATGATACCATATGTACCACCTGAGGACCCTGTCGTATTATTGAGGGGGGGCTAGGTGAGGCTACGGATGATAGAATAGAGGCTAAGGTGTACTGACTTGGGGCTAAGGGGAGTAGGCTTTAGGCAGAGGTAGCTAGGTTACAGGCTGAAAGACAAAGGGATTATGGTTTCATTGTTGACCTCCTAACTTCACAGGCATGGGATGTGGAGAGGGAGAGAGATGACTTATGAGTAGAGGTGCAAGGAGTATTCGGTGAGCTAGCCAAGGTGACCTGGGACTGGGATAGACTACAAGAAGTGATGACGATATGATAGGCCAGGGGACAATAGGACCCTAGAGGGGTAGCAGATCAGGTTTCAGTACAGGGTCGGTAGTAGGCTAAGAGGGAGATGGAGTTGAGGGTAAAAGTGATAGGATTGTTGAGGGAGAGGACTCAACTCCAAGATAGGGTGTCTATGGCAGAGACAACACTTGGGGATGCAAGGTTGAGGGTAGAGGCAACAAAGGCTTGGTTAGAAATTGTGTAGAGAGAGAGGGACATGGTGCATGCAAAGGGGCAGGCCCTCCAGGATGAAAGAGAAAAAGCATAAACACAGGTATAGGTGATGCAGGGGGAGAGGGATGTTGCATGGGTACAAGCTCAGGTTATGCAGGGGGAGAGGGATGTTGCATGGGAACAAATAGTGACATTGCAAAGTGGTAGTGAATGGATAGGGGAAGAGGTAGAAAGACTATAGAGAGAGAGGGATGTTATAGAGGCATGAGTAGTGGCTATAGAGGAGGTGAGAGATCAACTACATGTAGAGATTGATAAGTTGAGGATGGCCCAGCAGATGTGGGCACAGGAGAGGAGAGTCATTAGTAGAGATTGAGAAAGATATAGACATGAGTGGAATGTAGTCAGGTATTAGGTTGTAGATAGAGTTGAGTACATGAGGGAGGCATCTTTCTGTATGGTCACTTATCAGCATGTGGTTCTAGATCTTGCATAACGTATGTTTCATTTTGTTTGATAGGCTCCTTAGATGTGCGTGCCATCCTAGTCACTAGGGACATGGACCCAAGAATACAGTGACTCTTAGGCAACCATCCCTCGTAGAGGGCCAGTGCTCAATTCTCCACAGAGGTCAAACATGGGAAACTCTTTTGGTATACGATAGGATACCAAATTGTGATAGGTGCAAAGTGGATGGATAGTACAGAGTAGCAGTGGTTACATTTGATATGGATCCTTGTACTTGTATTTTATTTTGTGATTATGATGTATACGATGGGCATGTATTTTGATGATATTAATGGACATTTGATTTTGATATTTATATGATATGTGACAACCCTTATTGACACCATGTGATGTATATCATGGATGATTCTATTTATGCATATGTGTATGCTTATGATTTTATGATGGGTGATCATGATGATGTAATACATGTATATGTTTATGATGTTATATGTTGATGCTTATATGGATGCAACTAATGTTTGTAATGCAGGATGTGATGTATGTTTTATGATTTTATCTATGATGGATATGATCCTAACAATTTGTGATGTAGGTGGTGATGTATGTATTATGTTAATGATATAAACTAATATAGAAATGTATGGATATATAAAAATGAATCTAAGATGCTTAGAAGAACCAAACATGATTAATCTAAACAACTTAATATGAGATGATAATTCACATGGGATAGAATGCAATAAACCTATAATGCAATAGACAATGAACATAAGTGTCAATAAGGACTTGCTTGGGAATATGGGTAGATGGTGTGAAATTGCACCTTTCAAAAACCATTGATTTCCTGAGAAGCATGAGAGAGAGAAGGTGAATATTTGCACAACCAAAATCATAGGTTAATGGATGCAATGCAACAAAATTGATTATCAAATGCAATCTTAATATAATTTTCCATCTTCAGAGCACTGATTTTTGTTATAGCGTAAAATACCAGGTGCTAGGTTGTATGAAACCAAGGCAAGTTAGTGTCTAATGCATAAACCAAACACAAAAAACAAGAAGGATATCCCAACCGCCCAAAGTGATAAATAGTTTGGTCGAGCCAAGTATTGGGATAATTGCAAGTAGGAAGGGATGCCCCGGCATAACACAAGATCTCTGAGATCCTGGTGGGTACTACGTGGGACAACCCAGCAGATAACAACAACAAAAGATCAAGATATGCCCCTACGTTAACCAATCAAAACAAACCATAATATGATAGATCATGGCAACCTTGACTAGTTGTAATAGGGAGCTCAAACAATAAACAAAATCCAAAAGCATCAAAACATCGTAATCAATTTCAAACATCCTTTGCCATAGGATCAAAGGGGATGGATGGGATTGATGAGGTCTATTAGGAAGGATGCATCCTATAGAGACCAAAGATGGAAACTAACTAAGATGACCCACATGATGCTAGATATTTGATACTAATCAGATGTCCCAATACTAGAGGATCTCGTTTATGAAAAACTAGCTAGATAGTGACACACTTGACAACACGACACAAGATGCAAGACAAAATACTAACACATCCTACAAACCTAGGGGCTTGGGGGCCGATCAAAGATTAGCCTTGCCTACATGAAAGCATAGAGCCCTCGTAGTTCAAGAAAAATACCATGGATAAAAGTGGAAAGAGGACTAATGGAGATGAGAAATGGAAGAATGATGACAAAGGGAACAAAGTCTTAGGGGTGGATCAAAAGATTGAACTTTCCTACATGAACACATAGGGGCAACGTATTTCAAAAAGTACAAACAATGACTAACCATGGATAAGAGAAAAAAGGGGACAATTGAGATAGATGATGGATGACTGAAACATGACAGTCAAAATTCCCCAGGTGTGGATCAAATGATCAGCCTTGCCTACATGAAAGTGTAGGGGCAATGTAGTTCAGCAAGATAAACAATGACAAAGCAATGAGGGACATAAGCTCAAATGAGGATGAAAAAGCTCAGAATTACCAATAGTTGATAATCATCCAATGATCAATCAAAATATACCAAGTGGCCAAGGATGAGATGTGGATAAAGTAATAGGATAGGATAGGATGTGAGGATGGGATGGATGGAGATATACAATAACTAGGACACAAGGTAGACAATGATTAAGCTCTCTATGAATGACACCTATTACCAAGTTTTCACCAACCGTACTTATCCAAGGCACCACCAAGGGTGGTTTTAACCATAGGATGAATTTATTTCTCTTTAATATTTTGAATTTTTTATATTTTTTAATCTTTTTAATATTCTTTTAGATTTTGATAGGATAGGGTACCCCAGCTGATTTAGGTGTAGAACTTCTTTAGGTGCATGATGTTGATAGGCTCTTCGAGGGGCTCCCCTTCAGGTGTGGAAAGGTGGTATTCCCCTGATCCATACTTTGTTGTAATAACATAAGGACCCAACCAATTAGGTTCAAACTTTCCCTTTTTGTCTTGGTCCTGTTGGGTACACTAATTCTATTTAAGGACTAGATATCCAATGTTAAATTGGTGGTGATGAAATTTCTTGTTGTAACTTCTCTTAAGATGATTCTGATATGCCTAAAGATGATTTTATGCTTTGATCCTCTTTTCATCTAAGAGCTCCAATTGAGTGAGGTGAGAAACTTGTGAGTCTTCTTCGGTGATGATATTCTTCAAAGATATTATGAGGGATGGGAGCTCAACTTCAATCAGAAAGATGGCTTCAACACCATAAACAAGGGAATATGGAGTGGCACCTGTGGGAATGTGAATGGATGTGCGATAAGCCCAAAGGGAAGGGTGGATGTGGAGGTTCCAATCTCAACTAGTACTGTTGAAAACCTTTTTCAATATTTTAATCAAAGTTTTGTTAGTGGCTTCCACCTGTCCCTTACCTCGAGGGTAATAGCATATGGACCACTGATGTTGGATATGGAAGGTGTCACATACCTCTTTTATAGCCTAGATTTTGAATGGTTTGCCACTATCAGAAATGATGGTGGAGGGGATGCCATATCTATAGATAATATGGTAAATGATGAATTTAGATATCTAAGTATTTGTTATCTAAGAGAGTGGTATGGCTTCCACCCACTTAGTGAAGTACTTAGTGGCAGTAATAATGAAGGTGTGGCCATCAGAGGATGGAGGATATATCTTGCTAAATAAATCAAAACCCCATTGAGAAAAAGGCCATGGTGCTACAATGGGTTGCAGATCTTGAATAGGAGCATGTATTAACTCTGCATGTTGCTAGCAAGGTAAGCATTTCTTCACAAATTCACAAGAGTCATGCTCCAATGTAGGCCAATAGTAACCAGCCTTGAGAATATTCTTAGCTAAGGCCATGTCGTTTGAGTGGGCCCCACAAACATCGCTATGTACTTTTGTTCACGTAGTGTGAGCTTCAGTATTTTTCAAACATCAAAGAAGAGTTCCATCATATCCATGATGATAAAGAGTACCTCCTACTATGGTGTATCAAGATGTACATTGGATGAATGACTTGTGTTGATTACAGGTAAGGTCAGTGGTAGGATGTTTTCATGAAGATAAGCATAGATCTCATGATACCATGGGGACATAGGACCTACAATTTTGTACACCATATCAGTCTCAGGGACATTGTATGTAGGGATTAAAAGTTGTTCAACCAAGAATTCACACTCTGTCTGATCCTTGGGCATGTAAATTAAGGAACCAATTGTAGCCATCACATGAACAACTTTTTTTTGTATTCTGGAGATCTGGTCAAAATGAATAGAGGTGAAAGACTTCTTAAAGTCATCAACCATGCATTTATAAGGCAACAACTTCTCATCCTTTGTTAAAAAATCATCATTGACATGTTTGATGACTAATTGAAAATCATCAAAGACCCTTAAGTGAGTGACATTCCATTTGATTGTGATTCTAAGGCTGGTGAGAAGAGCTTCATATTCAGCTATATTATTTGTGCATGGAAAGGCTAGTCTAAATGACTTTGGGATATAATCACCTTGGGGGTTGGCAAACAAGATTCCTACCCCTAATCCATTATGTGTGTATGACCCATCAAAGTATAATGTCCATGTGATGGCTTTAGCTACTATTAAAACATCTTCATCAGGAAATTTTGTTCCCAAAGGATGTGCATAAACCAGGGAGGCATCGGCTAACTGATCCACTATCACCTGTCCCTTAATAGTGTTGTGGTCCACATATTCTATATCAAAATCACTTAGTAACATGACCCATTTAGCCATTCGGCCAGTCAAAGTTCTTTTGGATAGAAAATACGTAAGCGAGTCAACTTTAGATATTAACCTAACTGGATGACTGAGCATGTAATGTCTAAGCTTCTATGAATAGAAAACTATGGCTAGGTAGGCCTTCTCCATTAAAGAATAGTTAAGCTCATAGCCAACTAAGGTTCGAATGATATAGTAGATCGCTCATTCTCTGGATGACTCATCATGTTGTGCTAACAGTTCCCCTAGTGCCACTGAAGTAGTTGAGATGTACAATAAAAGTGGCTTCCCTGGGATTGGGGGCATAAGGATAGGAGGATGAGCCAAGTATTCCTTAATCTTGTCAAAACCTTGCTGACACATAGGATACCACTTGAAGAATGTATTCTTTTTCAAGAGGTGAGTGAATGGTTGAAACTTGTTAGCTAATTGTGCTATGAACCTTCTGATGGACTATAGCTTACCCTAGAAACTCCTTAATTATTTCAGGTTGTGAGGTGGAGGAATATCCATAAGTTCTTTGACCTTGGCTAGCTCCACTTCCATACCTCTCTTGGAGACAATGAAGCCTAATAACTTTCCTAAGGTAACCCCGAACACACACTTTTTCAGATTGAGGTGCAACTTGTAGTGCTCTAGCCATTCAAATATTTTCCTTAGGACTGTAGGGTGTTCTGTTCAAGTTCTTGATTTTCCTAACAGATCATCAACATAGTCTTCCATGATGATGTGGATAAGATCATGAAAGATGAAAATCATTGTGCATTGGAAGGTTTCACGTTCTTAAGACCAATGGGCACAACATTATAAAAAAATGTACCCCAAAGTGTAGTGAAGGTTGTCTTATGTTGGTCCTTAGGTGCAATTCGAATATGATTGTATCTAGAAAATCCATCCATGAGAGATAGCATCTTGTGTCCATTAGTGAGATCAAATGACATATCTTTGTTTGGAAAAGGAAATTCATCTTTAGGATAGGCCTTGTTGAGGTCACAAAATTCTGTACAAACTCTAATAGTGTTGTTGGTCTTGGCTATTGGCATGACAATTGAGATCCACTCAAAGTAATCAATGGGTCTTATAAATTTGGCCTCCAACAAATTCTCCAATTCTTTCTTAACTAGCAAGGCTACTTGAGGGTGCATTTTCCCAAGCTTCTACTTAACTGGTTTTGCATCAGCATGCACATCTAGATGGTGTACTACCAAGGCAGGGTCTAACCTGGGCATGTTTGAATATGCCCATGTGAAATTGATTTTTCCTTCCTTAAGGAGTTGAACGATGGTAGAGTGTTCTTCTGAGAGAGCTTTGGCTACATAGGTGATTTTGGGATCCTCTTCAGTTCCCAAATTTACCTCTTGTGTTTCCTCAATCATAATGGATGATCATTCAAACCACTATGTTCCCATAAGGGGAAGATGAACATCCCCATCCTCTAGTTCCTCACTAAGGTTTTCACCATCAAATACATCCTTTGTTTTGACTTTTTCTAAGCCAAGAAGTGCCTCAAGGAGGTTTTCACTAGGTGACCCTTTTGCATTTTTCCTTTTCTTATTTTTGTGACTAGGGCATTCATCTTCCCCCAATTCCATGAGGTGTACATAGGTATCCACTGAGGGAAGTGAGTTAATAGGTGTGATTTCTCATAGGTACCAATCTATAAGTTCAGGATGGCGAAGGGAAAGGTTGATGGTGCAAATGGATAGGCATTCAAACATGGAGGAAATTTCTACATGATATACATCATCGTATGTGTATATGATGCACTCTTCCTCTGGTATGTCTTCCAAAATACCATCGCCTACATTGACATTGTTAGAAGTACTAGTCAATGTTGTGGGATGCTTTTTCTTTTTGTCATAGCCTAAGCCTGAATTCTTTGGAAGTATGGAAGTGTCAATCGATTGCTTTCTTCCTAGCTCTTTTGGAACAAGACCCCCCCTTGATAATTGTGTTTCTCAGTATAATTAGAGGGCCAAGGATACATCTCTTGAAAATATTCCTTTAAAGGGGGAGTAGGTTCAAGTTCTTCATGATATATTAACTAACTTATATAATCTTTAGTTGTATATTGTGGTAACATAGGTGATACATAAGTGCTAGTTCCCACATTTTTGGAGCTCAAGGTGACTACCTTTTGTTCTTCCTTTGGTGAAAACTTGGAGAGTTGACCATATGTATGAGATGAGGGTGGCATTATTGCCATGTTCAAAGCAATACACATCTCATACGCACCACATCCCTTGTCAATGATCTAAACCTTGGTGATAGTGGAATCAGATGTAGAAGATGGAGTTGATGAGGTGGTGGTGATGGATTAGATGATGGATTATATGAGGATGTTGGTGGTGGTGCCATTTCCACTCCTGGACAATAATGGGAATGAGGGAAAGAGGCTTGGAGTGAATGGAAGTATTCAAATGGTTGGGGATTATCTTGTATCATAACTTCCATTCCATTAAACAAGAACTTCAAGTATTGATGATAGGTAGATGGGATGGCTTGCATGGTGTGGATCCATATTCAGTTTAGAAGAAGGTTTTAGGGGAGGTCCAGATCTAGGACATGACAAGTGGTGTATTGTATAATTGGGCCAACTTGAATTGGAATATTAATAAACCCTTCATAATCCCTTTTTGCATTATCATAAGCCTTTATAGTGATGATGTGCTTGGTTAAATAAGCATGGGTATATACTATCTACTTCATGAACTTTAATGTATAAATATTGAGAGAAGAGCCATTATCTATCAAGACCCTCTTTACTTTATTTCGAGAGACAAGAACCTCTATATGTAGGGGTCGATTGTGATTGGAATTGATGGTAGGCATGTTGTTTTGGCTGAAACCTAGCAGGTAGGTTGATGAAAGGTGTCCTACCAAAGCTTAGAACTGTGTATGGTCAATGTCATTGGGGACATGGGCATCCTATAAAGCTTTCTTCAAGATTTCTTGATAGATATTTGTGTTGCAGTCTTTCCTAGATGGTCAAGGATGTTATACTGAGAGCTCACAGGAGGTGATGGGGCTGAAGCGGAGGCTCCACGGATAGTGATGCGAGTGTGGTGAGTGGTAACAATCAATTGAGGCTCCTTGCCTTTGAAATGTATCATAGACACATGCGGTTCTGCTTGCCCAATATACGTGATGAGAGTCTCATAGTTAAGTGGGAAATTCTTCTAGGTGATATTATTAGTGTTGTTATCCTAGTTGTTATTGTTACTAGGTCTAGGATCTGCATTGGATGTGCTTGGACCTTGGTTATGCTTGGGGAAAGAATTTTGATATATATGTAACTAGGCATTGGACGAAGGTGTCGTATTAGTGTTCACATGTATGTCACCCTGATCTATGAAATCTTGGATGTATGTTTTTAGACTCTAACACTTATTTAAGGTATGCCCTTTAATATTGTGAAACTAACAATATTCCTTTTATTTAAACCATGCTGGTTTAGGCTTGGATTCATTGGGTGGCTTGGTCACAGGATATGTAATCAGGTAATTGACTTGCAACAACCTATTGAAGACAACGCTCAAGGGTTCTCCTAATTGAGTGTATTGACGTTTATCATTCCCTTGATTGGATTGTTGAGGGGGTTGAGGTGGCCCCTATGGCATGGATATGGCATTGGGCATGGAGGGTTGTTATCTCTGGGAGGTGTTGGCCACTTGAACATGTTTAGTATCAATGACGCCATTTTTTACTACATTCTTGTTCTTATTCCAATAACGGGATTTGTCACCCGATGACTTGTCCTTATCCAAGTTGTATAGTTTAATTTTTCCTTTAGCAACAAGTACTCTCTCAATGATGGGCCCCTTTTTGATAACCTTTGTGAAGGTAGTGACACAATGATTAAGAGCATGTGCCATTTTTGGATGATCATTATCCACAAAAAGGGTGACCATTTCTTTCTCAAGGGGATTTCATATAGCTAGCTACAGCAATGTATTTAGATTGCTTCTCCTTCAAGAGGTCTAGAGTGCCAATGTCCTTCCCTAGATTAGAGGAGAATTGTCTTGTTCAAAAAGATCAGCAAAGGAAGAAAATGTCACCTTCTTTCCATGAACCAATCCAAGGTCAAAGCTTCTAGGGAATAGACCAAGAGATAATTTTCATTATGTTGGACATCCTGACATTGTGCATAGAAGTCTTGCAAATGGGCCTTTGGATCTTTAGTTCCAGTATACTTTTCAAACTCGGGTATCTCAAAATGCTTCGGAAAGGGGATGAGTGAAATCAAAGAATCAGCTCGCCACCTTGTAGTTGGTATTTAGCAAAAGTTTCTCCATCACATTGCTTCTCCTTCAAGAGGTCTAGAGTGCCAATGTCCTTCCCTAGATTAGAGGAGAATTGTCTGGCAAACTGTTCAAAAAGATCAGCAAAGGAAGAAAATGTCACCTTCTTGAGATCCATGAACCAATCCAAGGTCATTCTTCTTAAGCTTCTAGGGAATAGACGCAAGAGATAATTTTCATTATGTTGGACATCCTGACATTGTGCATAGAAGTCTTGCAAATGGGCCTTTGGATCTTTAGTTCCAGTATACTTTTCAAACTCGGGTATCTCAAAATGCTTCGGAAAGGGGATGAGTGAAATCAAAGAATCAAATGGGTATGGGAAAATCTCCTCGAACTTGAAGGATTTTTTGGATGTACCCACTTTTAGGTCTTTCAATGTAGCTTTGAGCTCCTCCAACTCTTTATTGGCAAGTGGATATTGATGTGATGAAGATGGGACAAAATCATTGGGATCATATGAGGGTGTAGGTTGATATTGATTAGCATAAGCCGGTTGTGGATTAAAATAAGGTGGATAGGATGATGACAAATTTTGGTAATAAGAAGGGGAGGGTGCTTGTTGTTGAGGTGGCTACTGCTGATAATATGAGGTGGATGAGGCATTGTGTGGAGCTTGGTAGTATGAGGATGTGGAAGTGCCTTGTTTTTGTGATGAAAGTTGTTGGTAGTAAGAGGTGGACGGAGCACCCTATTGATAGGGCGGTTGTGGCTAAGTGTAATATGGATTAGATTGGTAATTATAGACAACGCTTGGTTGTGTAGCATATGACATCACTTGCAAATTGATATTTTGATGGTAGGGATTGGTGTGTGATTGGAGAGGATTAGTGTAAAGTGGTGGTTGGGTTTGTGGTGAATTGTGAAAGGCCACATGGATATTTGGTTTAGCATAAGTAGTGTATGTACTGGATGGATGGTAGAGATATTGTGCGAGGATTATGCTATGTTTGTGTGGGAACATGTGTAAGTGATTGTTGATAAGGAGGGATAGATGGGATGTGTTGTTGTGGGATCACTGCAAAGGCACCATGAGGTGGTTGTTGAGGGTGTGATGCAGTTTGTGTTGCTTGATGAGGAGGTTGTATATGAGTGATAGTATGGTATTATGAGTTTAGAACATTTTTCTAAGGAATGTTCTATTGTGGAGGTTTTTGATGATGCTGTTGTATGGGGATAGAAATAGTAGTGATATGTTGTGATGGTGCTTGCGAGGGGATATGTGCATGCTACAACGGTGCCTGTGAAGCAATGGATTGATGAGGATTAACATGAGGTTGTTGGAATGTCAGAGTATTACCTTGAGGGGGTGGTAGGATATTTCCTATGGGTATAGGTCTTGGTGGTAGTTTTGATGCAAGAAAGGGATTTCCCCCAATGTTGGCATGTGGTTGACCAAGATACTGAGGTGGGAGTGGTGGAGCAAACAGGATGTTTTGTGGCATGCCATAAGCATAAGGATAATAAGGATTGGATGATTCCATAGAGGCTATGGATGAAAGGGGGGGATAATTTGCAACTTGAAGTATCACAACATTTCCAAACTCAGGATGATACCAGTTATCTATTGGGTTACCCTCAAGAATATAGGAATTTTTTGGAACATTCTATGGGTCTTGATGCATTGGAGGGGGTTGGGTGTTGGTGTACTATGACATGTCAAAACCAAATGGCCATTTGACTCCCTTCATGAGTAGAGTGGTGAGGATCTTATCCTCACTCCTGTTGAGGAGGTGATCTTACATTTGAACGTTAGTGGGATTGCTTAGGTATTCATCAACAGTGACTTCAAGCTAATTGATCATGTTTTCGTCACTGAGTAGTGAAGTATTTTGACTGTCGGTGTTAGATTGTGATGAAGCACCATTATGAGGGTCTTAAGGGATGTTCAAACCATTGTTAGGATCTTGAGAGATGTTTTCCCCATTGTTAGGATCTTGAGGGATGTTCAAATGGGAACCTTGACCTTGTTGTTCCATTTGCTTCTTGGTTTGTGATCTAGTCTGAAAGAGCATGAAAATGAAAAACTACTGGGTGGACTAATATGAGACTAGACTCAATACAATGATCTCCTAAATGACAGTTGGAAGATTGATTGGATTGGATGAATGATTGTTTGATGGGATGATGAGATCAAATGATTAGACAAGGGTTGATTTGGATGATTGGACAGGATTGAGATTAGGGGAAAATTTAAGAAACCCTCCCTTGGCGTAGGTGTAAAATCCTGGCGAATATTGTATACTTCCCGATAAAAATATTAATTTTAGTGCCAAATGTTTTCATTTTTTGTGAAAAAAAAGGTCCATTGGCGAATATTTTCTAATCGTTAGAAGTCTGTGGAAAATCCTAGCAAAATAAAAAAAATTAAGACCACTAAAATTTTCCCATTGGTGATTAAAATCTATTTTCAAACCAATAAAATATTTTGATTGGCAAATTAAACCTGTTTTCAAACCAAAAATAATAATTTTGTTGGCGATTAATTTTTTTTTTCAAACTAAAAAATAAAATTCATTGGTGAATTAAACCTATTTTCAAATGATTAAGAAAAATCACATTGGTGAATTAAACATGGTTTAGTAAGCAAAGGAGGTGCAGACATTTTTGTTAAAAGTGAAGCATTTATGAAGGTTTTTTTCCGGTGTTGGACATACATTTCAGAATCTCCATTAATGGATATGGATAGAAAAATGAGATGTATTAAAGACACACATCTCATGTAGTTGGCCAATGATGGGTGGTTGTCAGGAAGCTAGTGAACTAGAGAAACAATGGAGGCTAGTTTCACCTTGACATCATGGAGGAAGTTGGACCCTTTCATTGGCAAAGCATCTATGAAGCGGTTGCAAAGTTTATTTCTCTTCAAGGATGTGCAGGTGGCGCAAGCAGTTCAATTTATTTTGGGTAATATTTTTGAAAAATTAAAACATAGATATAGGACCAATATGGATATTTATTCATTGGTCATGGCTTGGGGTCTAGACTTAGGAGAGTTAGTGGATGTAGTGAGGAATGTCATGAAAACTTTGGCTCACAAAGATTTTTTAGAGGATATGGAAGGCATTTTGGAATGGGTGATACCAAGAGTGGGGCTTGTTAAGGTTGAAGGCATGGATGGTGGAGGCCCAGAGCTCACAGATTTAAATCATCTCTTTATCAGGTGGCTAGAAGAATGTACCAAAGCTCTATGGTGAGAAGGTGCAGAGTGTGGGTGGCAAGCACTCAAAATCTGCATCAAGCTAATGGAGGTCAAGGAGGTCATAGAGAATCTCAAAGACATCACCAAAGTTGAGATGCATGAAAACAATGGTTTGCATCCGAGGAAGAAGATGGAGCCATTAATGGAGATAGAACCATTGGAGAAGGGTAATTCATCAAAGGTGTCTGAGTAGTACAAGTTTTTTTAAAAAATTAGATTACTGTACTAAATCTTTTCTGCGATTTTGGTTTTTGGGGGTTATGCCTGGATTTGCATTGTAATTTTATAACACCTTGGGGCACAAACAATGGTTGGAAGGGTAGATTTTAGGCGACTATGAGTAGGGATAATTTGATATGTTTGAAATGAAAACTATCTTGGTTAATCATCTTTTTTGGCAGTTGATGGATGAAAATAAATCTAAAGTATATTTTATATTATTAGTTTAGAATTGGAATAATTCTTTCTAAAGTATATAATATAGCATTAGTTTAAAATTGGAATATTTTTTTGTAGTTGATGGATGAAGATAAATCTAAAGTATATAATAATGTTTATGATAAAAATATAAATTAGTTTAGAATTCGAATAATTCTTCCTAATTTCACTTTATATTAATATATATGATTTATTCAACAAAAATTATTTTATAGCATTTGGTTTACAGTGATTCTCAACTTTGATTTTTTTTCAAGATAATACAACATTTGGTTTTATTGGTGAGCATGTTAAAATTTTATTTTCCTTTTACAAATAATTTATGTTTTTTACTTTTTAGATAGATGAATTTAAGGATTAAACTATAAAAAAAATTCAACATTTATTTTAAAGCATTTATTTAATATGTATGATTACTAAGATCAATAATATTTTAATATAAATTTTTTTATATAAAAAAATATAAATTAAATATTTTTTTGACAATTAAATTTTTTCATAAAACATAAAGTGATAGGCATTTAAATTCCAGGCTTGGCTGAGAGGTAATAATTTTCCAAACTCCACACGTACCAATTTTAATTAGCCATTGATCCTCCAGTCATGTCCACTTGCTAAAATCTGCCTACAATCTTAACTTCATAAATGCACCGTCCTTGCCACCTTTCCTATCTTAATTCACCAAAGTCGAGGTTTTGGTGTTTTTCCTAACCTTAGATGCAAGTCTTTCCTGGTCATATATGTAGTCGGTGGGTCAAAAGTTTTGACAACTTCAAAACTTCAGACTTTGGTTCTAAGGTTCTAAGTTGCAGTGACCACGCGACATTATGGACCACTATTGTTCAATGAATTTTTGATGGACGACTATAGTTGCATTTTGGAAGTATATCTCTCAAGCAGTAGATTTATGAATTGAAACCTCCAGAATTACACTAGAACCGGTAGATGTGAACATGTGGGGAGATCAAGGCTTATCATCATGGTAATGAACCTAATGGGTTGGATTTTGGATATGAGTGATAGAACTTAAGTGGCAGAAATATGCTCGTGCAAAAAGTTTGTATTAAAAGAGGGACTACCTAGGAAGAATGTACAACCAAGGCTTAAAAACTTAAGAATGTTTTACCCAAAGGATGTATAGGAAAATCAATATAACCATGACCATTCAATGAATTTTTGATGGACAGCTATAGTTGCATTCTAGAGGTAAATCTCTGAAGCAGTAGACTTGCAAATTGAAACCTGTAGAATAACACTAGAACCGTTAGATGCAGACACGTGGTGAGATCAAGGCTCATTTCTCTCTTTTCAATGCCTCAATGTATTACATTTCATTTAATTAAAATTCTTAATATTTTAGTTTTGAACATCTAAAGCAATTGATTGGACAACTCATAGCTTTAATGAAACAAGATTTGTATTGATTTCATATCATTTGAGTGGCATTGGTAGTGCTGACTGGAGTCTGGGGATTTTGATAGCTTGTCAAATTGAGGTGCAATCTACATGTAGCCAAATGTCAATCAAATTAAACATTTAATTTTTAATTGTACATTTAAGGCTTCAAATACACGAATTGACTAAGTTGATTTTTTGGTTTGTCTGAATCAAGCTGGTAGCGGCACTAGTGGCCCATAATTTATTATCAATTTATGATATAATTGCATGTAGATTTAAAAGTAAAACATAAAGCATTTCAAATAAAAAAAGAAACTTTCCATCAATTTTTTTTCCTTTGATAAATTAAGTACTATCTATTTATGAAATAATTGCATGCAAAGGTGGAGTGAGTAACCATTTATCACATTGCATTTAAAAAATTCAAAGTAGTGGTAGAAAATTCCAGAAAGGCGAGTTGTGGGTGAGGATTAAAATAGAAACGTCGCTTGCATTGGACATGGAGAAGCAATAGTAGGCCTTCAGAGGAGAAATAACCAATAAGCAATAGCAAGGGCTAATGAATTTGACCCATCCACTCATTCTCTGAGCAACCAAGCAGGTGGTTGTGTCAAAAATTTTGAAGGCTTATCACAAAGCCATAGAAAATACAAAGATTCTAGCAATGTTCTTAGCAGTCCCTTTTCATATGGGAGTCTCAAAAGAGATAAGAAAAAACTTGACCCAAATGGTCTTTGTGCATGCATGGCTAGGCGACATTGACGTGGCGCTAGATAATGTGGATGAGAATAGGAAAATATCCATGCCAGAAAACTACTACATGATGTGGATGAGAGGGAGAGAGATAATGAAGTTTCCTTTGGTCTGAACCATCAACCCAAAATAATTTGAAAAATTGTGGGCTAAAAGGGACTGTAGCATTTTCTTTCTCGTCAAGGCAGCAAAGCTAATGACCAATCTCCCGCATGGGTGGGCAATGAGATATGTGGAGGAAAAAGGTCTGGAAAAGGAAATTGTAGCTAGTGATGATGATTATTGGTACATTGGCAATGGGGAAGAATGGTTTGTGAATGATCCCAAGGACCCAGAGGAAAAGGAAAAAATCCTAGCGCACCAAAAATGTGGAGCAGACTGCCTGGTGATTGCAAATTGCAAGGCGTACCTAAAACACATAGAGTCAGAGGATGATGATGATGAATGATAAAGTTATGTTGGGTATGATATCAGATTTATGTTGTTGAATAGTAATAGTAACAATAATAGGGTAATTGAGTTAGTCCCAAGTCTTGGAATGCATGTACTAAAATTCAGGCCAATTTTGTAATGAATTATGTAATGCATGAAAATCTAGGTGGGATAGCTAGTAGCTTATCAAGGAAGGTCACTTGATAGAAAAGGCTCTCAGGGTGGCTTTTTGAAACACAAAAACTCATGTAATCCTTTTTTTATAATCAATACAGGGTGCTACCCCTAGCAGTGTTTTACCTAGCAAAAAAATAATAATTGCATGCAAATTTAAAAGCAAAACATAAGTAAATGGTTATGCTATTAATTTGACATTGTAATTCCTTTTATTAAGTCCTTTGCAACATTAAGTGTTACTATGCTATTAATTATTGTGACATTGTAATTCATTTTATAAATGCCTTGATAATCTAAGCGCATTAATGGTTAAAAATTAAAAAACTTTAAAACACATGTTTATTATTTATCTCATAAATTACACAACTGTTTGATGAACATTTGATGTATGGTTGTAGACTCAAAATAATGGATAAAATAAAGCTTAGTCACTAGGCCTCCAAGTTTTATAACCATGTGACATGCCGCATTGTCATGGAGTTCTAAATTTTCATAACTACCTGATTCCCCAACTTGGTTCACTTTATGGAGTAACTTAAGTTCATGCATATTTAACCTTTGATTTACAGTGTGTGGATTTAGTCTGTGGGTCAGAGGTTTCAAAAACATTGAAACTTCAAACTTTGGTTTTGAGGATCCACATTTTAGTGACCATGTGTGGTGATCCCACAATAGTGGTTTACAATTTTTGGCCAAATTGGACACTGAAATATTTTCTTTTAACTAAATCTTCACTTTCAGGCACCTATAGCAGCTAAACCATGAGGAATTTGAAGATGATGCAAACTAGAGTTTCGTGAAATTTTTTCTATAGATTCTATATATATATATTTTTTTCAAAATTTTTGGAATAAAATTGCGCTTCTTTTTCCATCTCCTTGAAAACTAGTTTTTTTCTTAGAAAACATTTTTAAAAAGTGACACTCACTGTATAACACAAATTTTTTTCCACGAAGGATAAAATTCTAATTCTTTCAAATTTAGATTTGCAACTCTGATATCTAGTGCTTCCACTTGGTTAGATAGTTTTTATTGAATAATTTTTCTTTAATCAAGTTTCAAATTCAAACCAATTATAATTCAAACATAGTTCATTATAGCGTAACTTTTTGTATGTATCAAAATTCAATTTTTTTTGTTGGATCAAGGACTTCAATATCTAGTGCACTAATATTTTTTGTTTTATTTTTAATAATTTGCTATTTTTCCACATGTGCAGAACAAAGAGCTTGATTTTTGGTGAAAAACCTACATTCACAAGAAATACAAAATAAATATAATAATCAAATTAAATTTATTTAAAATTATACTTTTTGGGAAGCTTATAATAAGGACTACATACTTGCAAAAAATAAATTTTAAATGAATTCATTTGATCCCCCAAAAGGTAAATCAAAAGTGGTTTTTTATCACCATTTTGATAGGTGTAAAGGAGACTATGTTATAGGTATGGTTTAAAACTAGCGGGGCTCTATCCAAGGGGGTTTGATTTAAGGTAGTTTGATCAAACCCTCTTCAATTGTAATTATTTAAATGCAGCTTTTGAAGGCTTAAATCATTATATTTTCCAAAAATATGTGATTTCAGCAAAAATCAGTTCCTCCCAAAAATTGTAAACCAATATTGTGGCAGCACCCTGTGACATGATGGACTTATCTTTACTTTCAAAGGCGACATCATTTGACATCTCATTGAATGTTATGTATGAAATAAACTTGAGTTGTCTTTTCAAGAATTTCTAAAAGCATGCACATTTAAATGCTATCTTTTTGAGGTATGAAATTGAATGCCACATTTAAATCACGTCCTATCAAAAATGATGGCATAAGTGGGTGGTAAAGTTGTACTCATACATTTAGCCTACATTCTCATTCTTTGCCAAGGCCAATACTTCTTAGAATCTCATGTGCAAACATTCATTCTCCATGAATTTGTGCTCATGCAAAGTGAACGTTGGGTCAGCGTAAGGCATATGATGCTCAGACCTTTTAAGTTAGATGAGTTTTGGGCGCACCTGGAGAGGGACGAAAAGTCCAAGCTAGATGTAAAACTCTTAGAAAGTGGGCTAGCTCACATTGGAGGGTTTTCAAAAGTGGTGTTGATTGTGGACCTGATAAGTGCATGTGTGAGAAGGTACATTCCGCAGACATGAGAAATTAAAGCTGCAGATGGAAGTGTAATTGCATAAATTTCTCCTAAAGTTGTTTCCTGCGCATTGGGGATTCCAGAAAGGGAACCTGTAGAAGACATGTCTATTGCAGTGGTAGGTGAATTTTTCAAAGTGAATAATGACTGGTGTAAGAACTCCATGGCTAAAACCTAAAGAATTCTAAAAAGAAAGGTAAGTCGCAATTGCCAAGTAAACTCAAAAGTTTGCATTTTAAGGGAGAAATTGAAGATGTTATTGCTTTATTGCACTGCATTATTTGGAATCCATAGGTTGAGTTATTTGAGGATTGGATGTTTCGGTTTATCTTGATAGTCTATGATAAGAACATTTTCATTTACTGGGGTGAAGTTATTTGCTTCCATTTGAATGAGCAATTAATTAATTTCCATAAGACTGCTACTTTTTGTATGTGTTCTTTCCTGACGTACATTATAGGTAGTCATAGGTCCTTTTGGCCTGGGTTGGAACCACAAGGAACCCTAGCTTTTAATATTCCTATATATAACCGCTTTCCTCAGTTCACTAAACAATTTAGAATGGGTGATTTTTGTCGTGTTAATCATGCATTTTTAATGGAGGTCATGAGGAAGCTAGATGGAAATCTAGAAATCTTCCTTTCCCCTAAATCAATTTATCTTGTATCAAAATTTGGGAGTTTTTATATCCAATTTGATAAGTTTTCCTATATAAGAATAGGGCATTCTGACAAAACCCCATTTAAATTACATCAGTATCTTGAAGATTTACGGATATTTCTGGAAGTTTGTTGACAAATGGCCATGGTTAATATTAAGTATATGAACATGGGTAAACGAAGGTATGTCTTCCCATTGGAGACCCCTTCTTTTGTGTGCAAAACAAACCAGATGACTAGGGGAGTTGAAGGAATTCTCAAGGAATATAACCTCCATTATCTATCTATGAGAGCTAATTTTGACAACAAGGGTTTTTTGAAGCATAATCTCTATGGAGGGAGCGTATATTGGCATCAACCATCTATTGAATTTTTCTAGGAAGATTGTGTTAATAAGAACAAAGTTTTGAGAAGATATTATATGAGGCTCACGCTAAACCAAATACAGGCTTTTGGTCTGTCATTTTAGATTCTTGAAAATGTAGTTGAGGATTCAACAATCATAAATCCTGCATATGAAAAATTTCTTGATAAATCCCACCCTAGGGTTGATTGGAGCTAAAGTGAAAGTTTAGATATGAAGGTACGTGTTGCCCTAGTGATTAGAAGAACCTAGGATTGGTTGGATGGGAAATGGTGACAAGTTGCAAGTCCTATTCAGGAGCCTAAGTCATCACAAAAGAATGAGCAGGGGTCTATGCAAGAATCTAGTGCAAGTGTATCATTAGGGAAACCCTCTGTTAGGTCCTCTAGTGCAAATTTTCAATTAGGAGGTGATGGTGATAGGCTAGGAGAAATAGTCAAGTTGAAGAGCATCTATGAACAAGGTAGTGTGCTTTCTCCTACCTCTAAGAAGAAGACCAATCAAGAAAAACTTATGGATGCAAATTATAAAGTTATCTTTAATCAGATCACTAAAGATAATATCTTTCCTCCTCTAAATGAAGTCCCCTCTTCTCCAACTAATAGTCCACCTTTCACTCCTAGCACTCCTAAAGAAACTATTAGTGAAAATGAAGATTCCTATCTAGTAGTAGGCTCCCCAAGATGGCTGAAAAAAGTAGTGGAGAAGAAGATAAAGCATATTCCTACAATTACAATTGAAGTGGATACAGTTTCAAAGTTACTTCAAAGCTCCTCAAAACCTAAGATATCCTAGAAGATGTCAAGGATTGTGACTAGTGCTACTTCTGGAAATCAAATATTAGAAATTGTTGACCCTGTGAAGGATTTAAGTGAAGATGAAATAACAAAGGTAGATTGCAAAGTCACACATGTTGATATGGGGCCTCCAGCACTAGAAGGTGATGTGTACCATGCCGGTTATTCAGTCAAAGTCTTGATTAAAAGAGTGAAAGAATAGAGGAAAGAAAATATAAAACTGCAATTTCAAGTCCTCACATTGAGTAACTTCATTTCTTCCATGGCCACTCCTACATTTGATGAAGCCTCAAGTTCTTTGGTAGAGGGAATCAATGTGCTTACCATAGAGAAAATTAAAAAGAATTTGAACTATTCCAGAGCTTCTTGTGAGGGGATCGATAAAATATCTCAAGAGGCTATCTTCTTTCTAAATAAATCTATTATATTTTACACTCAAGTTGTTAAGAAGAGGCAGGAGTTAGTAACAGAACTTCAGCAAGTCAAAAAAGATCAAACTAGTCTCTATGTGCTATCTCAGGAAATGAAAGAATTGAACTCTATGGATCAGAAGATATTAATTGGTGGGGAAATTGTGAATAATCCTAAGGATCTAGACCCTTCCTGGTCTAATTCATTGGAATGGAAATTCAATATGTATGATAATATGGTGAAGGAAATTAACAACAGATTTGAACTATATTATGAAATGTTGGTGGAAATTAAAGAAGATTGTAATATTTTAAGAGTGGAAATTACTGATGAGTTTGATGAAAGGATTCTAGATATAAGAGAGATTTCTCTGAATTTTAGAGAGATATTCAATAAAGAAATAGTCGATCCTGCTACAGTGACATGGGAGTCCTCAAAACTCTATGGAATGCAGATCCACCTAAAGACTTATAAATCTAGAGAAGAGAGATCTCAGATGTTGGTTGAGTCTGAAAATGATTTGGGAAAATGGAGAACCAGGTTACAGATTACTACAACTCTAGGGAGCAAAAACATCACCACAATTGTCACCAAGTACCAGGAATACAAGCAAAGAGTAAAGTCACAAGAGGCATTACTGAAGGAGAAGGAGGCGGAAATAATTGAAAGTGAAGGAGTCCTTGCTGGGAGAGGGACCGTTGTTTCATTTTTAGTTTTTATGTTATTTTCTTTAATTTGGCTCTCTTGATACTTCAAAGACTTTTTATTTTAATTTCTAAAATAGTTGTCTACTTGTCTTCAAGAAACCATTATCAAGACAAAAAAAAACTTTGCTATTTTTATTTTTTTTTGTTATTTCAATATAGAAATACAATGGTGAAGTTCATGCATGCATAATCTTTGAGTTATGGTGTGTACTATGTGGATTTTTCTCAGTAGAGAAAAAACTATTTTATCATTTCAATTTTGTTTTACAGTTATCTTTCAATATAGAAACTCATATGGTGAAGTTCATGTAGACATAATCTTTGTGTTTTTTTTTTTTAGACTACAGGAATCGGGTAGCACGACCCCCTATAAACTATAGTGCACCTGGTAAAATTTTTAACGTGACCAGCGGTGCTGGTGCGACACGCCCTCCGATACCACAGGGGTGGGGGAGACTAGACCTCATGACCAACCTCCTACAACAGGAAAGATTTAGCCAACTGAGCTAGGGCCCCAACCCAACATAATCTTTGTGTTGTGGTGTATCAATTTATTCTATTTATTCGGAATATCTTTCCAATGGTTATCTATGTTGGTGTTTTGGATGTTTAATAGATTGCATTGCTATCAGATGTTTATCTTTGAATGAATGCTTATGGAAATGGTTGAGTTCAATTAAATAAATTTATTAGTTCTGAAGTGATTCAAGTCTTTGTGCTTTAGTTTATAGTTTGATATTAGCATGCCTTTCAAAGTTTTCTAGTTAAAATCTACACCTTTCTTTGCTTTTTGGTTAAAAGTAGCCTAAATTTCTATTCATTGCATATCATAAAAGGTAGCTACCACCTTGTAAAATAAGCAGAGAATCAGTATGAAATTTAATTGATTTGGTAGTTTAAGCTTTTATTGTTTAAGTTGGGTGGGTGACTTTATAAATTATTTATGTTGAACTGTTAGCTTTTGTTAGCTTATAATTTATAAGTTATGGATGTTGAACTATTAGCTTTTGTTCAAGGAATGGATTAATAATATTCCTTTCAGTTATTTATCAAAGATTGTGTGAATGGAAATGCAATAGGAATTTATAAGTAATGTGATAAGTGTTGTTCTTTAAAAATGATGTTGAATCACATGTCAAATTAAATATTATGGAATACAATATAATTTTTTTGGGCTTTCCTAACGTTAGTCGCTAGTCCTCAAAGTTTTATAACCTTGTTGTAAAGTTCTAAATTTTCATAACTTCTTGATTCCCCGACTTGGATGATGGTTCACTTTGTTGAGTAGCAAGTCTTTCTTGGTCATCCTTCTAGTCCATGGGTCAGAGGTTTCGTAAACTTTGAAACTTCAAACTTTGGTTCTAAGGTTCCCTACTCAATATCATCTTTAAGACTGAAGCAACTAGCAAGGATGGAAAAGAGATAAAGAAAACTTATTATTATAACTAATAAAACTATGAAGAAATGATCACACACCTTTAAGTCTACGTTTTCAAATTTCGCTGACATCTAAATTGAGAAGTAGAACTGAACAAAAATGTGTAAGAATAAATGACATTTTCGATTGTATTAACATCAATCCATGATTCCATATTTAGAAAAATTTGCAAGATTTTTTAATGGTATATTAAAAATTGGGCAAATCCCACATGCTTATACAACGATAAGTTGTAATTTTCAAGGTGAAATGTGTCCTCAAATGTAATTATTTTTAATTTTATTGGTGAAATAGATCCTCATAAGTGACTATTAATAAATTTTAATTGGCGAAATGGATCTTCACAACCAACTATTTATAAATTTTAATTGGTGAAATAGGTCCTGATACAATGTTGTTTTAATAGTATTGGCGAATATGTAGGTGTTTTATTAAATGCTTTCAGGATTCTAGGCAGAAATATTAGTCGGCCCAATTGAAACGCGTAGTTTGAAAATGGAAAATTTGTTGCTTAAATATGCCTCATAAAAAATACATTGGCAAATGGACATGCATTGGACCTATAGTTCGTAAAATTCTAGCGATTGGACACCCTGTTAGGTGCAAGAAATTCGCCAATTTTGACTTGGCTGATTCCTAAAATTTTCCAATTGGTTAAGATTTGCTACTAAAGTTTTCACTAATTGAGATTGGATGATTGGATAGGATTGAGATCTGGATGATTGGATAAGGATTGATTGGTAAAATGATTAATAGGATTATATGATGGATTAGGATTGGTTGATGAAACAACTACCAAGATTAGATGATGGATGATGTAAGGGATTCTAAACCCAATTCAAAATCACCCTAGGTGACTTAAGGCATTGGTTGATTAGATTGAGGGACAGATAGATGATCATGAAACTGAATCCACCTCAAGATGGAAATGGATTGATTGGGCCGAGGATGATGACTTACAACACCGAATCCACTTCAAGATGGAAGTGGATTGATTGGTCCAAAGACAATGACTGATATGTAGGATAACGATCGGATTAGACACCTAGGTCAATTTGGATAATAACCTCTAAAGCAAGGTTTAGGGGATTTGGATTGAGAGAAGGATGATGAACGATGCAACCTAGAGATGCTCTAAGGATTCCTATATGATGTGGGTGATGACTAAATGACCTTGGGAAAGTGCAAATGAAATAAAGGATGAATTACAAGTGAACAGAAGGGGATGAAAGTGTTTAGATCATAGAAAACAACAAGGTTTTAGGTCCCCAACTATTTGACTTTCTGAATTGAGTGAGGTTGCTTATTCAAGAGGTGAGGTCACCTATTCCTAGGGCTTGGTCGCTTTTTCCTTGGTCCTAATCACTTGTTCCTAGGTCTTGGTCACCTATTCATAGGTCCTAGTTTCTTGTTCCTAGGTCCTAGTCGCCTAACTAGTTTTTGGACTTGTTTAAATCATAAATGAGGTCAAATGAGCTATCAAAACGAGTAAACAAGAATGACAAGTGGTGAAACAAATTTACTAGATGATTGAACGGGTTCCCCAAATGGTGAAATGAGATCCCTAAACAATGAAATAGATTCCCAGAATAGCAAAATGGGTTCCCTAAACAATGAAACAAATTCCCCAGACAAAAAAATGAATGAATAGGTTCATAGAATGAATGAATGGGTTCATAGAATGGGAGAATGAATCTCAAAATGAGGAAACAGATTGGAAAAATGATGGAACATATGCTCAAAATGGGAAAATGGACTGACAGAATGGCAGAACATGAGACATAACTGACTATTCAGAGTGCAAAAATAGTTGTTTGGGTTTGGTCGCCTCTCTGTAGGTCTTAGCTACCCCTTTGAGGTCCTAGCCACCCATGGACTAGGCTTGGTCACCCTTGGACTGGGCCTAGCCACCCCTCTAGGTGAAAGATAATTTTGACTCAAAAAGATTGGAAAATGACTAAGATAGAGGGTGGGGTTGCCCCTCTTGAGGTCGGGATAACCCCTAGAAAGGGTGTGGTCACCTCTGTCAACATACTTGAACTTGACTTAGGCAAAATGACTATGGAAAAGGACAGAAAAATTTCAAACAACAAGCAAAAGGGCAAGACTGACTTGACTAGTAAGTTATGCACTGGTTTTTCACATAAAGATAGTTCAAACATTACAAATCCTATGATTAGTATGAAGGGTATGGCCGACACGGTTCCCTAACTAGGCTAAACAATGAAATCTAGCAAGTCCTCAATATATGCTTGGTACATGAGGCACAACCACGAACACCAACCCATCACAAGTGTGAGTTAGGAACCCCAATTAGATACTAAAAGGCTTAGACCAACTCTTCATGTCTATCTAGGTATCACCCTAGCTCTAACACTCCACCAGACATGACATGACTAGATTGGAGTATAGCTTTGGCTCTCCCCCCTTTATATACCTCGTCGGTACATGTGGTTGGGATCATCCCTTTGGGTCATGAAATCCCCAAGTAGGTCCCACTAAGAAGAGAATTCTAACCATTTTCAACTACTCCCCAGGCTCACATGAAGTGCAAGGGGAAAGCTTGAACGATGTAACACCCCCTTGGGTAACACAAAGTACTTAAGTAAGCTACAATTTCTTTTCACCCAAGATTTCCAAATGGCACAAGGGGATTTTGACCACAAACAATGTTTTGACTCCCCTACTTAGCCTATGTGCCTAATTAGTATGAAAATGAAAACAAACAGCTAACTATAAATCTTAGTCCTTTCATCCTGCAACAAACATGTTAGTAGTTTTTTATCATCGTTCTTCATCAAGCATGAAATAACTACACAAACATTAGTAAAAATCCTCACAATCACCAACAACACAAGTTACGGGGTTAGTAATAACCAAAATGATAGAAAACAATCTATAAAAATTGATTTAAAATGTTGTTTTTACCTTATAGAAGACTCTATATGAGCTTGGTTGCCCCTCTACTGGTCTTGGCTGCCCCTCTTTAGGTCCTGGCCACCCCTCTAATCAAAACATAGAGCTAAACTATTTTTTTTTCTTGGATAGGCATCCCTGTCGGTTCCTAGCTGCCCCTATTAGGTCTTGGCCGCCCCTTTGGTCAAAACAGAGAGCTAAAGTGCAGTTTTTGTCTCAAATAGGTAGCTCTGTCAAGTCCTGGCTACCCCTTTACAAGTCTTGGTTGCCTATTTGAGGGCCTAGTCACCCCTCTATGTCACCTGAACCTCCAAAATGTAAAAAAATTGCAAAGGCTAGAGTAAAAAGGACCCATCTGTGGGCCCCGCCAGGCATGCCAGAAATGTGTGCAAGTGTTTTTTACTTCTAAATATGAAAAACTAACTAAAAATGCAATGTAAAGAAACATAATACCACTTTTATATTAGCCTAAGGTAAGCACAAATAAAAGAAAATATGAAGCAAAGAGTGATATACCTTTATTTGTGTTGATATGCTTGGTTGGCCCTTGATTGAAGCTTGGTTGTGTGCTCCTTTGATGGAAATGTGATAAAAATGGATGCAAGGTGGGTATGCGACAAAGTAAGCAAGATGGATGCAAGAGGATGAGTGCTAAGTATGAGATGAGAAAGTGTGTTAGAGCTTAATGATGGCTTTAAAATTTGAGAGCATACAGGTGTTACAAATGCATAAGGTGTATGAATGCATGAGAAGGGGGTATTTATAAAGGAAATTGAATTCTCTAGAAAATTAAATGGTTAGGATTGAGCCACCATGGCCAAGATGGAGGGCTATGGTGAGTTGAGGACTCACAAGCCCTCACATCTTTCCATGTGGAGGATGAAGTGTCCAAAGGACATGGTGAGATGGAAAGGGTACAAATGATGTGGAGGAAGGACAAGTGATGTGGAAGAAGGACAAGTACTTTGAAAGTACCTTGGGAGATGAGAAGATTTCCTCAAAAAGGAACCTCTCGTCCCCAAGTGAGAATGAAAGTGGCATATTAGGAATTTTAGTATTCCTCAAAAAATCTCCATGGGGAAGAGGAAAGTGGTTGGAGAAATAAATGTGAATTAAAAGTTCACATGATTTGAGCGGATAAGGTGGTTGGGAGAATAAATATGAATTTTAAATTCATATGCTAAGCACCTTGTGGATAAGATAAGGCTCTTATGGAGGTTTAAGAGTACCTTGTGGATAAAACAAGGTCCTTATAATAGAAGGTTTTTGGCTTGATGTGACTTGATGTGACCTTTCAATGATCACATGGGGAAGATAAGAATCCTTGGAGGAATAAAAAGTGAATTTTAAATTCACATGGAGAAGAGGGTTTGTTCCAAGTATGGTAAATGTGAAGGTTGACGAAAAAGGTATGCTAAATGTAGCAAAAGGATTAGATTATTCTGTGCAAATACATGATTAAGAAAATTAATGAGGGATTAGAAGCAAGTGGTAGAATATGGAGGATGTGACATTAATCCTAATTAAGGTGTGCACATCCTAATCATGGATTAATTAACTTAATCTAGATTAGAAGAGGGTTATGGAGGATGTAAGAAGGAGAGAGAAAAAGGAAGAATTTAAGATTGATTTTATTCAAAAAGTTCAAATGACTAAATTAAATAAATTGATATGTTTATTTAATTTAGAGAGGAAAAGGTGTACGGTAAAGTATTTAATTGTTAAATTAAATACTTTAGGAACCTTAGGGAGAAGGTGAAATATTAATTAAATAAATTGTTTAATTAATATTGATGAAATAGACGAATAAAGTAGATGAATTTGACCATGTGGGAGTGGTCAAGTTTATGTCTACACTATCTGAGGGTGCATCTTCCTTAATTTTTGCTTCATTAGTTTAGCTTCAGGATAGACTGCTAAATGATGTACAACTACTTTTGGATCCAACCCTGGCATATCAATGTATGACCATGCAAAGTTAGCTTTTCACTCTTTCAAGAATGCTGCTAGGTTCTTTTGTTCTTCATCCAGCAAGGATTCAACATAAATAGTGATCTTTGGTGCCTCTTTTATTCCTACATTGAATAGGGTTTCCTTTTTTGCTAACATTGTTGAGTTCTTTGGATGCATCACACAAAGGGGGAGATTGATTCCCTCATCCTTGGGTGCCTCAGAAATGTTTTCACCCTCAAATGCATCTTTTCCTTTTACTATATTAGGATTAGAAAGTTCCACAGTGTGGTTTTCACTCAAAGATCTGCATACTAGTTGCAAGTTGTCCATTTTACAATGGAAGGATTCAATCGTCTCCCCATAGTATGCACATGTCTCTAGCTTTATGTCAAAACCAACTTTGTGATCTTTCCATGGTAAGTTATCACAAAACATGCCATGAATTTTGAGATCACTTCATCTTTTTTGAATAAATCAAGAATCAATGGTCCTCGTTGGTCTAGATCAATAAGTTGTGTGTATACTAGGCATATTTCAGTTGGTTGATTTCTCAGGGTGAAGGATGTTATAGATATCATGAAGAGGGAGTTATTCTCAAATAGGTCAACAACATCAAGGGGGAAGTTATCTAAGGTTGTATCATGTGATGTAAGTAACTAAGAGGAAGCCTAATCTAATTTAGTGAAAATACCTTTGCTAATAAGGGTAACCTTGCTAGTAGTACATCCTAAGCCAAGATTCTTTGGGCACTTCTCAGGAACGATAGGTTCTAGCAAACAATTGTCATTTTTCCCTACTTTCTCATTCTTGTTGTATCCCCAATTTTGCATGAGTTGCAAGCCTTTGTTGTAATTTTTCATGGGAAGGACAAGGACTGGTCATTCATCCTGATAAAGGAATTTAGAGACATCCTCCTCATTGATATCTTCTTTGTTCAAATCCCCACACTTGGTGAAGGTGGTAGCTGCCATCTTAATTATTTCAGGTGCTTCATTGCTAGATGTGTCTTTTCCATGTGACTTGGGAGAAAGAGATAGCTCCCCCAACACAAAATTTTCCTTCATTAGTTTATAGTTTCCACAACTATCATCTTGGATCACTACTTTGATATTGTCTATGTTTTGCACAATGGGTGTTTTGGCTTTCAAAGTAGATGCAAGGGATGATGGTTCAACAAATGAGGTAGAAGGTGTAGGCCCTTTGTCATTATTGGGTGTTTATGGGATCGTATAAAACTTGGCATCAATATTCTTACAATAGTAAAATGTCTCAAGATCTCCATGGATGGTAACTTCTCTACCCTGATAAGGAAATTTTACACATTGATGGTAGGTCAAAGCTATAGCTTTTAGGGCATGAATCTAGGGTTGACTAAGTAGGATGTTGCAAGGAATTTCAAGCTCTAATACTTGTCATGTAGCTTTTATGATGAGGGGGCCCACTTGGATGGGTAGCAGAACGATGCCTTGTGATAATTGTTCTTCATCATCATATGCTTTGATGGTGGTACTCTTTGCTTTCTCAATAGCATCTTCTAAATAGCCCATATTTTTTATCAACTGAGGGTGCAAATGTTTATACCAACACCTCCATCTAGTAAGACTCCTTTAACCTTATTCTTATGAACAATGACCTCAAGGTACAAAGCATGATTATGAGATGGTTGTGATGGTAGGTCTTGTTCCAAGAAGGTGAGAAGATGGTTAGAGTATGCCCTACCATAGCTTGAAATTGTTATGGATCAATATCCTTGGGGACAGATGATGAACATAAAGCATTCTCTAAGATTTACCTATGTGTAGGGGATAGCCTCAATAGTTCCATGATTGATATCTATGTAGGGGTCTTCTTAAGCTGGTCTAAGAGATTGTACTTGTTGGGATTGGATGTTGGAAAAGTAGGCTATGCCCTAGATTGGTATGAAACTCCTTGGATAATGAATTTTCCATGTTGCATGGTGACTCCACATTCTGCACTAGGTCCATTGATGGTAACGACTGTAATGACGCTATCACAGGAAGTAACCACATTGGAATAGGTATGTTGCATGTTTTTGTAATCCTTAGCTTTTCCATTGTTGTTTCCTTTGCTATGATTTAACATATGGTTCTTGCATATCTTAAGATTCTGGTTACTGGCTAGTACTTCAATAGAGATGGTGTCGTTCTTAATGAGATCTTGGATAATATTTTTGAGCCTCATACAATTTACTATTTTGTGCCCTTTGATTTTTTGAAAGTCACATAGATCATTCTCATTGTACCAATATGTTTTATCTTGTGGTTCTTGGTAGTTTTCAAAATTGGGAATCTTTATTATGTTTGACTAACCAATTTCTTCATGATGGTGTCAATAGGTTTGCATAACTATGTGTACTTGCATTTTGGATAGCTATTCTTGTTGGGTGTTCGTCATTGTTGCATTTTGGTGTTGTTGACCTAATTGTTTTGTGAGGGTGTTATTTTTTGCAGAGTTGATTGAAAGTTACCTATTTGATTGTTGTTTGAACTAGGAGAACTTAGGACCACCTTAGCACCAGCAACACCATCATTCATTATGTTCTTCTTAGCCCAGACATGAGCCTTTTCATTTCAACTAGTCGATGGGTGATTGTCTTTGTAGCCTTGAGTATTTCCCTGTGAGATTAAAGCTCTCTCAATGTTAAGGGCTCTAGGAACAAGCTCATCATAAGATGTGATGCACTAAATTTTCAAGTGGAAAGATAGATCCAAATCTAGATTTTCTATGATGATCCCCACTTGTTGTTCATTGGGGAGGGGCCACTTGCTCTTACTAGCTCTTTTCCTCCATCGTTGCAAGAATTTGGTGAAATATTCTCCTTTGTTTTGTTTAACAGTGTATAACACTTCTAAGCTCACATCCATGTCAAGGTTAAAGGAGAAGTGATCTATGAATTTTTCAATGATTTCTTGAAAATTTTTGATACCTAGAGGCAACTAAGAAAACCAATCCATGGCAAGACCTGTTAAAATTCATGTGAAGAGGAACTTTAAATAGGATTCATTATAGGCAACCTCCATACACATGACATTGAATTCCTTGACATGGTCCACAACAATTCCCCTTCCTTTGTATTTTTCAAATTTGGAGATTTCAAAACTAAGAGGAAATGGTACCATTGCGATGTTTCATTCAAATGGATATGGACATAAGTTCTATGTATGGGGCTTCTTCATCTTTCCCATTCCGAGATCCTATATTCATTGTGGCAATGCCTTAAGTTGTGATGCGATATCATCTTGCAGGTTTAGTGGAGAAACACACGCAGCATATCATGGGATGGTAGGTAGGTTGTACATGGGATTCTGATATGATAAGGTGTTGTATGGTGTGTATGGTGGTGTGGGATTTTTTGAAGGTTATTGAGGTGTTTATGTGTATGTTCCTAACGCGTTTATATTGATGATGTTATGTTGTGAATTATAGTAGGCACCTTTTTGTTGTTGTTTTTGTTGGGCATATTGTTGAGATAGTGAGCCTTGTTGTTGTTGTTAAGCTACAAAGGCTAATTTTGGGCTTGTTCTTGGGTTTTTGTTGTTGTTTTGCTACTAAGGTTGCTTGATGGGCTTGATGTTGTTGTTGTGCTACTAAGGCTACTTGATGGGCTTGATGTTGTTCTTGTGTTGCTAAGGCTACTTTTTGTTGTTGTTAGTGTTGTATTGCTAGGGCTACTTGTGTTGCTAAGGCTACTTGTTGTCGTTGTTAGTTTTGTATTGCTAGGGCTGCTTGTTGTATTGCTAAGTCTACTTCTTGTTGTTGTTGCTATTATTGCATTGCTAGGGATGCTTATTGTTGTTGTTGTTGTTGTTGTTGTTTTGCTAAGGCTGCTTCTTGTTGTTGTTGAATAGCTTGCTGATAAGCATGTTGTGCTTGTTGCAAATCTAAGGCATGTGCTTGCAATGTAGGATTAGTCAATTTTTGGGACATCTATGATGGATTTTGGGTGTTGATGTGTTGTGTTGGTTGTGGTTTCCCTTGATTTGGCATTCCTTGTAATATGGTGGGTTGGGATGATGGAATGTAAGCTTGAGGTCCCATTTGATTTTGCATCGTGAAGGGGACCATGGGAAAAGATGAGGATGGTACCATTAGATTTTGTAATGTTAATGGGATATTAGGACCTTGAGTTTATTGATTTAAAAGGTTTCCTTGTCCCATGTGTTGGGTATTTCCTAGTAATAGGGATGTGGACAAGTTATTACCTTGGTTGATGGGGTTAGTGACCAAGGGATTGTTTTGATTTGGGTTGAGGATGGATTAAATGGATGTGTTTTGGCCAACCATTGGGTTTAATGTATCAATGGGAGGATTGGATGAAGATGTTCCATGTTATGTTAAAGGCTAATTTTGCATGAGGGTATTGCCTTTCCCTTTTGGGTCTACTTATTGACAATTGGTCCACATTACTTTGTGTGATGTTGGGTATACTTGTGGTATTTGTGGGAATGGATAAAGATGGGTGCCCCCGATATGTTGAGGTTTTTGTGGAGGAATGGAGTATAAGAGTTTTATATGGATGTTGGGGATTTTTGAGAATGGGAGGAGCACCAAATGTTGGTGTCCAAGTGGTGTTTTGAGGTGGATTGGTGTTGAGGGTAGCCACAAGCATCTTACTTTCAAATGGAAGAGTATGAACAAAGTCTTTAGCAATACTAGCTACTATACTAGGCATGGATGTCTCATTTAGCTCTAGTAATGGACTTGTTTGTAAGATGGGTGAAGTCAAGCCTTGTATTAATGATTGCACAAAAAATGATGGGGAAATTGGAGCAATGTTTTCTAAGGCTTGATGTTCCATGATTTCCTCCCTAGTGAGTTCAAACAAGATATTTGTGATATCTTCAATCTCATATGGTCCTAATGGAGATGATGGTTGTTGTGATGGGGTAACTTGACTTATTTGATCAAATTCTTGAGGATTTGGGTCACTTGAGGTGAATGTTATTTTGGTTTTCTCCATGATTCTCTTGTGTTGTGGTCATGTCTTTACCATAAATTTTGGGTCACCTATAGGAGAGTTATGTTGAGATTTGTAATGTTTCAATTATCTAGTTGACTCAAATTTAGTTAGGGACACTCTAAGTCTTTTTGGAGCAATGATGATAATGGAAGATGAAAAGATGAATGATATAGGTAGTTATCTTTGCAAACATTTTGGGATAACACTTTTGACGTAGGTTTGACAATATGATGTTTGGATAAAAGATGTTTATGAACTTGGAAATCATTAGGGTAGACTTGTGACCTTAAAAAAAAACTAGTCCAAAGATGATAACTAAATTAACTAAGTGCATGGAAAAGGATTCATTTCACATACAAAATAGCTAAGTTAGGGATTGGTTTTGATAAATGTTTTCAAGTCAAAAAGTGTTGGTGTATTCAAAATTTTTGCAAACTTTGGTGAAGTGAAGAATGAAATTTGATGAAGAGGTGGATGAAATGTTTGACCCAATGTTGACCTAGAGTGAACCTTTATGTGATAAGACCAAAGTAGTGAAAATCATGCTAGACCTCTAAAGTTTTCAAATCCTAAAGACCCAATGATTTAGATAGGTTACAGATCATGAAAAACACCGAGGCTTTGACCAAAAAGAGAATGCATACAAGTCTAGATTGTTCCTTGAAGCACATTTGTAGAAGTTGTATACAAACCTTGTTCTATTTTGGTGAAGTGATAAAAGATGTTTTTTCAAAGCTTTTGGACTAAGATGCCTAAGTTCGAAGTGACAACTTGTTAGAGTAATAGGTTGTTTACTTAATTAATTTAATCATATTGATTAATTAATTAAGTCACCTTTACTTCATTTCACTTAAGCTAAACTTAGTCATTCCTTATTTTATTATTATTCCTAGGGTTTGCACTTTTAAGGTTTGAATCTCCTTTTATAAGGATTGATCTTTTCTAATCTAAAATACTTGTTAATGCATTTTTGCTTCATGTTTGTAGAGCGCCATTCTTGTATCTCTTCATCTCTTTTGTGTGACATGTTATTTGTTTGTAGGTCTTTATTTGGATATGTGAGTTTGGATTATCAATTTCTACAGGGTATCAAAGCTCCAGATCTACAGCTTCTTATTCTTTTTTTGAGGGATCTTGCCTTGAAGCAATGTTTTCAGTGCATCCAAGATCAAATCAAACCTCTCCATTGAATCCAAAGCTACTGGAATAGTAAAGATTGATTTTTTTTTTGTCAAAATTGGCTTCCATTTGTCAGATCTATGAGGGTTTGAAGGAAGGGTTTTTTGCCAATTCTAGAGGGTAGCTAGTTTTTCGGAGCACTTTGGGCCTAAATAGACCTCACCATCACACTTAGAAGGCCCAAAAACCCTAAGATCTATTACCAAATTGTCAAATTCTGTGTTGGGAGCCTTTGAGGAAAAAACATTGTTAAGAAGGTTGTACAGCCTCCCCAACACACAAGTCAAGGCAAAATTTAAAAAAATATAATTTGATCTTTTTTACCTTGCAAAATTTTTATTTTTTTAAATATTGAATAAAAAAAATTTAAATACCTTTTTTCAAAAGAGACGCGGGTTTTTTTTACAAATTTCAAAAAAAAAAAAAAAAAATCCTTTTTCTAGAGGGAGGTACACAAGCACCTACCCCCTGTATGTAGGTACAAGGTACCATCGCTACAATAGCCTTGGGTCCCACACCAGGATGGGTGGGTCCTACTATCCCCTTTTAAAACTAATATATTTTTTAAAACAATTGATTTTAAAATAAGCCCAATTGGGAAAATACGACGACAATCATTTTGTCATCAATTTTAATGTCATATTTCTACTGCAATGGCCATATGGCCATTATTTTTTTCTAGCTGACTATGTAATTTCCCTTTAAGGGAAATTTTCTTCTGGAGGCCATAACTTTTTCCCACAGTGTTGAAATCAAGAAAATGAGATATCATTGAAAAAAGGACTCAAAGCACTTTCCAATGGTGTGGGTATTTTTTGGAATTTTTTTCTCAGCTCCCTATTATTTCTATTCAAAGTCAAATCTTCTTTTCTGGAGTTTCCTTTAGTGTTTTTGGCATAACTTTTTCATACAATATCAAAAATGGGAAAACAAGATATTGTCGGAAATTTGGTTCCAAGCTCTTTGCAATGGTACAGGTGGTTTCCAAATTTGATTTTTGGTTTTTTTCCAAAAATCCTTCTTCTTAGATGTAGTTATTTTTGGATCTTATGGGCTCACATTGCATGTATTTATCATCTATAAATGCATTGAAATAAAGTGTCTTAGCTTTGTATGTGTAGTATTTGGGTTCTTGCACATCATAGTGTGCCATTATTGTACTTGCACTATTTTATAAAGTTTCATGGGGGTTGATTTTTTCCTTTTTTCCATCATACCTTTGTCTAGTGAGTGTTTCTTCCACAACAATAGTGAATCACATTGATTCTTGACTCATGTGTGTGTGCCTTTGTTTGCACACCCTTTATACTTTGTTGGTACTTTCATGTTTTCACATTCAAATGATCTTGGTTCTTATACATCCACTTCTTTCTAGCATTCAATTTTAGTGTACCTCTCATGACTCTCCCTTGTCAGCATTATGGGGGGGGTTTCTCCTGTTGGTGATATTGCTTCCTTGGTTTCATTGGAGTGAGCTATGTATTCAATATTTGTTCCTATGTACTTTTAGATACAGAGTGTACCAATGGTCGGTTACTTTTATTTCATTGAGATGGATCACTTACCATATAGACACTCCTTGATTCAAGAGGTGACCTTCCATTTTCACTTGATCAGTTCTTCAGACTATTGGTACTTGTGCCATCTGTTTCTTTGAGTTATTTATGTTTTCCTTGTTTTTCCATTGGATTAGAGTAGTGTCATTGGGAGCACTCATACAAATTCTTGTCTTCTTGATCCTAATGATCATATATTTCAGTGAAGGTTCTTCTTTCAACATTTCAATAGTCATTCTATGAAAGTGTTTGCAGCTTCTTCATGCCTTAGTGGTGTTTTTCATGTTCATCCTTTGTTCCTATATTTTAGGATAATTTCTTCTTGGTTGGAGGCTTCTTCATCCTTCACTCTTATTGGATGCTTCTTCAATCCTTCACTCTTATTTGGAGGCTTCTTTAGTCCTTCACTTGTTCCTATTATTTTTGGGGCATTCTTGTTTGGAGGCTTCTTAGTCCTTCACATGTATTTCTCTCTTTTGGAGAGGAGTTTTCCCATGAGGTTTTCTCCTTTTCTCTTGTTGTGGGAGATATTTTATATTTGTAGATAGGTACCTCATCAAGCCTAGTTGTCGAGACCCATCTTTGCTTTCATGCATCTATCATTAGTTTTTAAGCTTCCCCCTAAGTTTAGTTTAATTTTTGTTTGCAATGTTTTGGAGCCAAGCAAAGTATTAAACTGACTCACAAGAATTTTTCCATCCTAGGTTCAAAAGATACTACTTGCTAAATCCCAACTTGGATTTCTCCAAACACTAAGACAATGCAAACAGCTAGAGATTTAGCAACACTGGCTTCCCCTTTCAAGGAATATACTTCTCAGGACCACCAAATTTCAAATCTTGAAGACTTGAAGATCCTAAGGATTTTTCTGTTTCAACAATGAATAGAAAAATGTGGGGCAGCTTCAGAACGACCATTCCCACACTAGCAAACATAAAGGTTTTTGGATTCTAAACAATTGGTTCGTAGTAAGGACTTTCGTTCAAGGTGGCCATACACATGACAAGATTAGTTCAAGATTATTTCAATCAAGAGGCCTCCCAGTCCCTTCCTAAGAAGAGATTTTGACCTATCACATAGAATACTAAGGGTGACACTTGTTAGTATGACACATCCACACCTATTGTTTATGACTTTCATCATGAACATATTTTTATATAGTGACTTGAAAGAGCTTGAAAGAGTTTGGCTTTAGCTCATTACCGATTGGGTCATTCCCTCCTTTCAAAGTGGGGAGGTAAGCCCTCTAAAGATAAACAAAAGAAATGAATTACAATTTGTATTTCGATCTCCCAGTTCAAATGAAGCAAGGAGAGAACATGCAAATGCCTTTTCCTTACACTGGCATGGGGTTCATTTTAATCCAAATTAAAATATATGGGCGATTATACAAAATATCAAGGAATGGTTTTGATTCCCAATTGAGTGGCATGATAGAAGAGCATACTCGTTTAATGACACAAATGTAAATCACAAAACATAGCAAGCACTTATTAACTTTAACCTTTCAAAGCATTGATGAGTTCATTTTAAACACTAAGCAAAGTGTTAAGTTGTATTATTTAATTTTAACCCCAAAGTAAAATGATGAAGTGAGGGTTCATTTTTAATTGATTTGAGCATTCATTTTAAAACCCAATTGAAAGGTAGTGTGGTCCTAATGCATAAAAAAAATCATGATAAATGGGTTATAATTTCCCCAAAGTGTTGCAACACTTGTTACAACCATAAGATTTAAGATAAGAATGCTTCTTCACTTCAACCTTTATGGTCTAACCTGCAAAACCCAATTAGACTAAAAATCATAACAAAATTAGAGGCATGTTAGTGATCAAATGAAGTAGAAAAATTAAAGCACATGCTGAAAATTGATCACTATTTTGCTTACCAGAGAAGGGTGTCACAATTCATGATAGTGTCACCATAAATCAAATGAGTGTCGCTCTCATGAATTTGAACGTCGCTATGCAGAAATCTAGTAATGATGATAGCATCTCTATTTTCAAATTCTCGATACCTCCAAAAGTATTCAACGTCATCATTTGATTTAATTAGTGCTAGGGAATTAATTATATATCAGTGGTTTTGATGATGATAGTGTTGCTATATGGCAACACCCAGAAAATGTGTCACTAAAATCCTCTAGATCGTCACTGTATCTTGCAAAAATCAGAAAGAGCATAATTTGAGATAGAACTTGATTAAATTTGATCGGTTATGCCCTTCTTCTAGCACCAAAATGTGACCGATGGATTAGTATGGGCTAATTATGCTTAATCAATGAAGAATCAAAGCATAATTAAGCCACTAACATCAATCTCAATAGAATCAATCAAATACAAATTAAACCATGCATCTATTAAAGCCAAGCATACTAAACTCTAAAAACTTTAAAATGCCTACTCTAATCCATTGAAACTTATCTTGTTGGGGGAGTGGTGTCTCATTGATGTGGAGCGATGACCCTTTCCTAATCCCATGGATAAATGAGTTTATTCCAATCAGTTTTATGGAAGAAAACTAATGAAACTAATAAGAAATGTGTAATGAAACATGATTTAAAGCTAAATGATTTTGATGTAAGCTATTTTAACATTATTTAAGCTAATTTTGATCAAGATGTATGAATGCAAAGCTAATCTAAATTGATTCTAAGCTAAAATATTGAAACCTTAATTAATAAACAAGCTATATGAATGCATCTATGTTACCATGAAATCCATTAATGGAAGCTAAGCTAATTAATGCAAGTAATTAACCTAAAATGATGCTAAGCAAATTATAAATATGAGTGAGTGTGAGTGATTTCAACAACATGAGTTTTCTCTAAAAAAGATTGATCCATTTATCTCCAAATAGTGCTTTATTTATAGGAAAGCAAATGAGAAATGGAGGTTGAGATTGAAAAGGCTAATCAATGGTCAAGGATAGAAGAAGTTGGAGGCATGGATCATGGATTCTCATCAACATATGAGAATCAATGATGAGATTTAATCAAGGATTCACCTTTGTCCAAACAAACACATTTTCTACTTGCACAAGAGGTCACAAGTTAACTTGCACAAAAGGTCACAAGTTAACTTGCACATGAAGTCAAACAAGTTTGTTACAGAGAAAAGGAATATTCCCCTTTTCAAATGAGTGAAGAAAGAGAACATTCTTAAGGATATTCTCATGGGTGAGGGAAATAAATATTTAGTTAATTAAAACCAAATTAAGTTGTGCAAAGGAATATTCCATGGGAATATCCCCTTTTTTTGGAGGAATGTGCAAAGGAGGAATATTCCCTTACAAGTGGGGAGGGAATAAACTTTAATAGTAATTGCTAATTAAACAATGGTTTAATTTATGCAATTAAGGGGAATTAGATGATATTAATTAAATAAAGTGATCTAATGAAAAGGGAAAGGTGTTATGATATTTAATTAAATAACTTAAGGTTATTTAATTAAATAAGAGGACTTAGGGATTTAAATCAAATAATTAGATTAATTTAATTTAATGAGATGAAATGTTAGCATGGAAGGGGTCAATTAACCTTATTAGATTAATTAGGGTAATAGATGAAAATGGTGCAATTAATTAAATAGGTAGAAAATATTGCAAGTATGAGCAAGATTGGTGGTATTGTCGTTAATGTTGTCATTGATGTCAACACAATTCAAAATGTTGCAGATGGGTATGTGTAGGATCATGATGGGCCAAAAGGTACCAATATGATGGGTATGTGTAGTGTATGTGGTTGACGGCCTTTTTTTACCCAAAATTGATGAAACGAAAAGGGTTTTTAAAGGATATTTTCAGCTTTCCACCAATATAAATTATGTTTTACTTTGAATTTAATTAATAATTATTATTCATTTTCTATTTGAATTACAACTAAAGTCATGATTGATAGGCTGATTAAAAAATATCTATAGCTTTCAAACGTTGGTATCACATTTTTTGAATCTGAAACATGTGTCACATTCTATGCTTTGCATACTATAGGATTAAAAAAATAATTAATTAATTTCATGGATTTTTCACCAAGTTAAGGTGGTCAGACATATGAGTTTTTATATTTTTTAAAAGTTGTAATAAAAAAATTGTAATTAATTATTTACTTGAAAAAAAATTACAAAAAAATTGCATCACATTGGGATATGAGTCCTCTAATTATATCTAAAATTTTATAAAAAAATATTATCGTTTTATTGTGGTTAGTGTGGTCAGACAGACACCTACTTATTTTTTCCTTGAAATTTAAGTAATACTGCATTGAAATTTCAAATTTTCAACAAATAGATTTAAAAAAAAAAAATAAACCTAGTAGTTTAGAAACTACATTCAATTTGCTACAAATTCTATTCTTACATATTTTTGAAATAATATAGATAGCTTATTCAAATTTTTACATCAAGTTTCCTAACTCTGATTTTTCTAAATTTTTTGCCACTTCAAGGCCTTTTTTTTCCATGATGATCCTACACATACCCAAATTGTGCATGTATAGTTGAGATGTTTTTGAGATGTTTTGAGTAGATGGAGCTATCCTTATGATGTTATTTTTGTGCTAAAATGATGGGTTACCAAGTGTTTTTGAGAAAATTAATAAAGAGTGAAGTTAGATTTATATATGTGTGCTCTAGTATGTTCTTTGTGTTTCTTCTATGTTGATCCTATGCTTGTGAAAATCTAGTAGAAGGAAGATATTAATGTTGTCTATGTTCTAGCAATAGTGTTCATGGTTTGGAGCTCTGGAAGATTAGTTATGGAGGTCTAGTGTGTGTCTTCGCAGTCTGGATAGTTTGATGGAGATTGTTCTTTGTATGAAGTTTATTGCAACTCATGCAGATAAATCTGATGGCATCTAAGATGTGTTCCAATGTTTGGTGAAGCATGTTATGTGTTCCACATGTCATCTTATTGTTGGGAAGTGTGTACTTCAATGTTCATTTGTGTTTTCATTAGGTTTGGTCGACCTAGTGTTTGCACTTCATATGAAGAATTAAAATTTAATCAAGGAAGCATGTGTTTGATCCAATACATTGCTTTTGGTCTTGGTTAAGTGTTTAATTGGTCCACTCCCATTCCTTTCCACCACAGGAATGTTGAGTTGTCGACCTAGTTTGAATTTATGAAATGAAGCGTATGTGGCTAACCTTGGAGAAAGTTTCTAAGGTTGAAGATGGTATAAATGCAAGTCGGGATGTGAAGAATCAAATCATACAAAGTAACAAAGTAAGCCACAAGTGAAGAGTAGAGTTCTATGAAAATAAGTTGAGGTAGCAATACTTTATTGTGTTAGATTCCTGAAAATAGTGAGTTGATATTTTTTGCAATATTCTAATCAAGGTTGTGGATGTGTGTACATTGTTGTGGTGGATCTTTTTGTTATCTTTTGTATCTATAGGTAGTGATTCTCCCTATTGGAAAGTGAGTCCCTCTTGGGCAGTGAGCCCTTTGGCAGTGAACCTCTTTATAATCAGATTTGTTGTTACTCTATATTGTGAGTTAATCCTCACCAAGATTTTACCCTCATTAGGTTTTCCATGTAAATTTGGTGTTTATTGTGTTGATTTTACTTTTTTGTTATCTACATTTCATTTTCATACTTAATAACATAATAGTGTGGTTTTGAAGTTGATAAGTGTTTGAATTTTTGTGTTTAAATTTGGTGACAACTGATTCACCCCCCCTCTCAGTTGTCTTGTGCATTTTAACAATTGGTATCAGAGCTTTGGTTCCCTAGTGAAGAACTTAACTGTTTAAGGAAGATCCAATGGCACATGATTTGGAAATCCCTATGTTCGATGGATCTGACTATACTAACTGGAAAGGGTTGATGAGAGGTTCTATAATTTCTCTTAGTTATAAGACTTGGAAAGCTATTGAGACAAAGTATGTTTCTTCGGCTAGTGGTCCTTCTTTAGCTTATGAGATTGCTAATTATTAGGAAAATGAAAAGGCAAGGTATGCAATATATAGTGCTTTATCTAAAACTGGGCAAACAAAAATTGCTTCTTTGGGCATTGCTTATGATGTCTAGAAAAAGTTGGAAGATCTATATGAAGGAAATAATAGAGTGAAATTTTCAAGAAAGCTAATAGCTAAGTGCAAATTTGAGAACTTGAAAATGGATGAAAGTGAAGATATTGCGGGTTATTTTTAGAGAGTTGATCTTGCAGAAAATGAGGTTAGAAATCAAGGAGGTACCTTGACAGATGAATATATAATAGAGAAGATTCTAATGACATTACCAGAGAGTTATAGTGATAAGGTCTCAATCATTGAAGAAGTATATGATCCTAAGAATTTTACTAAAGAAGAGCTATTTGGCACCTTGATTGCATTTGAGATGAGAAAGTTTGGAACAAAAGAGGAAAAGACATAAACAACATTTAAAGAAATGGAGATTGAAGATTATCCAGACAGTGATGGTTCAGATGAGCTAGAAGTGAAATTTACAAGTAATTTGAAGAAAGGTATCGATAAGTATAAAGGTATGTTTCCCTTTAAATGTTTCAGTTGTGGTAATACTGGTCATTATTCTTCAAGATGTCCAAATAGAGTTTTACATAAGAAGAATAGAGATCATAAAGATAGAAAGGATAAGAAATTCAAAAAGTTTTATTATGTTAGAGAAGAAGTTAAAATCTTTGATGATGAATCTAATTATGAGGGTGATGATAGTGAATGCTTGTTCTTAACTTTGGAGAATAAATTTTTGTATGCTAACCCTGGAAAATGTGCAAGAAAAAGTGATTCATAGAACAAGAAGGATGTGATAGAAGGTACTTTGTTCACTAGCTTTCATGCTAGACAAGATGAAGACTACTAGGTGATTGGCAGTGGATGTTCTAATCACATGATCAAAGATAAAAGTAAGTTCACTAAACTTGAAAAGTATATTGGTGGTTTGGTAATGTTTGATGATGATTTTGGAGCAAAGATTGTTGGGAAAGATACAATTAGTTTTGATGGAATACACAACACTAATGATGTATTTTATGTAAAGGGTCTAAGGCATAACCTTTTGAGTGTTGGACACAAAGGTTTTAAACTTGTGTTTTAGGATAATACCTATGAAATCATAAAAGGATCCAAATTTATGGTTGTTGCAGGAAGGAGAACTCATGGAAACATCTATCAACTTAAGGGTGTTGATGGTCAGTTCCTTGTATCTCAAATTAATGAAAGTTGGTTGTGGCACCAAAGAATGGGACATGTAAACTTTGATAACTTAGTCAAGATTAGTTCAAGAGATGTTGTTTGAGGTCTACCTAAAATCATGAAGCTTGTTAATACTATTTATAGAAGCTATCAGTTAGCAAAACAAACAAGATACAATTTTAAAGGAAAAGAGAAATCTACTATCGGAATGTTGGAATTAATTCATATAGACCTCTATGGTATAACTAGAACAAGAAGCTTAAATGGTGATAGGTATTTCATGCTCCTTATTGATGATTATTATCGAATGGCATGGGTTGCTTTTCTTAGAGAAAAGACTCAAGCTATGGATAAGTTTAAAGTGTTTAGAGAAAAAGTAGAAAATGAAGTAAACCTAAGAATAAAATGTTTGAGATATGATAGAGGTGGAGAATTCACTTCTAGCAATTTTAATTCATTTTGTGAAGAGCATGGAAAAAAGAGACATTTTTCTACTCCTAGAACCCCTCAACAAAATGGAGTGGTTGAGAGAAAGAATGAGACTGTATAGGAAGCTGCAAGAACCATTATGAAAGAAGAAAATGTACTTGATGTATACTAGAGAGAGGAAATACATACTACTATTTATGTTCTTAATAGAGCTCAAATTAGAGGCAACAACACAAATAATCTAATGGAGCTCCCAAAATTCTTGCAAAATTCTAAGAAAATCATGACTTGAACCATGATTTTTAAGCTCAGTGTCTAAGGCTTAGCTAAAGGTGTTGGTTTGTAAACCCCAACACTGTTGATGTTGTATCCTAAAACCCTTCAAGTTTATTATTGTGAAGTGACTTGTTCCCACTAGTTTTCGATTGAGTAAGTCATCCCTTTGGATGTATTTGTTAACCAACCCCTTCATTTAGGATAAACGATCATCCCATGTATTACCCTGAGCCATTTTTTCTAAAGTCAGGAAAAATATTTTTAAGGGACTTAGGTCCTCATCCCCAAGGGTTTTATAACCATAAACCTAGTCATGGTCCCACCTTTTAAACTAACATTTGGCATGTACAAGAATGTAGCCCTTTAGATTTGAAGATTTAATCTTCCCTGCCCATCACACACTGCATGGGCATTTATGGATAGCCACCATTAAGCATACAAGGTTCGTGATATCATGACACATGTCCTTTCCGTTTGGCGCCTAACCTTTGTATGAGTTCCTGGTGACCAATAAAGGGTAAATCAAGGGTTTTGATGTTGGATTAAGACTTAATATGAGCCACTCATCGCATACCTTAGGGTACTTGATTAATTCCTGCTAGACAACTTGCAAGGTATGCAAATAGGAAACATGTGGATTTTCTCAACCACCATGTAGAGTGTGGCAAAGCCCATGGAATGAATGACATGGCTCCTAGTCAGAATTTTCTCATTGGCTAGGGGATGACCAGTTGTGGTCTTGGGTTTTCAAACCTGACTTGACTGTGTATCAGCCACTTGATCTTCCATCTCATTTTGATATCAATATTTGATATTCAAAACTAAAAACAAACATGTGTTAGCCATTTTTCTCTACAACCAATGTGCATTAATGGCATCCTCTCTTCAAGAATGATCAAATTGATTCTTTGTGTGTGCAAGGAATTAATTTCTAGCTATTATGAGGACTTTTACACAAATCTACAAGTACCTGGGTGATTAATGGTGAGTCAATCAATGCCAACAATTAATTTCTTCCTTAAGCATGTGACACCAAAATTGATGAGAAAAAACCATCATGATTGCTTGATAAATACGAATGGAGTGATCATCATTTTCACCATTGCATTCAGTAGTTCAATTGTGATATTGTGAAGTCACAAGGCAACAAGAATGAGTAAGCCAATCACTTCTACAGTACTCATAAGGAGGTCACGTAGACTTAACGAGCAAAAGACACAGGGTGACATTTCTGCACATGAGCACAAGGCACCTGAATTTGCTCCATCTACAAAAGAGAAGGCTGAGAAGCCTTTGTCTACTCCCACTAGATGCAATGGAAGATTACAACACCAAGGTATTATCATTGAGAAGGAAAAAGATAAAGACAAGGATCCTACATCATTTGCACCAAGAGTATGCAGGGACATAAGGTATGGACGCAACTCTTATGGAGGATAAAATTCCCGATTGCTATTACAAATAGTAGTTCAGAAAGTACAACAGAGACCAACTCAAGTTACCAACAATACCTCATGATGCTTAATGGATTTTCATTCTCGAGAGTGGAGGTGTTATCAGTACCGCTAATGTCTATCAAAACTCCAAGTGAGGGTGATGGTTTTGTGCCAATCAAAGATAAAGATGAGGAGGGAGCTGAATTTTTTTCACCTCTTGTAAGGACACAAAGTGGGAACGTGTACCATGTGTTTGGTTTTGGTGTTGGTCATTCCTCTAGTTGATAAAATTGGTGTGTGGGTTTTAAAATTTTGTGTTGGTCGATAGGGTTGTCATGGTGGTTGCTTTTGTTCATCACACATGATGTTGGTTTTTTGGGTTGTTATGTTGACCATGGGATTTCAAGGCAACATGGATGTGGGATGCAAAGATTAGCTAGTGGTTAAAGGGAAATTTTGGTGGTATTTGCATTTTCCTTTTTGATGGTGGTTACGAATTTTTCCTCCCCAAATTGATTCTGAAATGAAATATCTAAAATGTAATTGAATTTGAGTTGGGTGCTTGTTGCTCCCTTGCACTATAAAAGGGATTTCATGGCTCATTTGCAGGGGTTTTGGTTATGAAATTTGGAGTCTTGCATATGTTCAAGGTAGAAAATTAGGTATAAGAAGGATACCAATGGATAGAACAACTAAATTGTCTTGGTTTCAAGTTGTATACATGTTAATCTTAAAATAGTTTTATAGAAATTATTGATATCGAAATAAATCTTATGTCTAAAACATTTACTCTCCTTCTGTAATTTTTTTTCAAATTATGAATGAAATATCAAGGGTATGTTTGTTCATCATCAAATGCTTATTTGAATGTATATCCTTGTTTCTGCCTTGGTTCAAAGAATCAATTAAATGCTTGAATAAGGTCATGAATTTGTGATAATTTACAAAGGATTTGGTAAGAAGTCATGTTTTAGGAGTAGTGAGTTTTCAAAATGTAAGGCATTGTGAAAATAGTCCATTGTTGTTAGAGTTAAAATATTTATGTATTACTGATTATCATATGAGTGACTCTATTACCCAATTGATGAGAAACTAGTCTATTTTCTAGAGGTATTTACATTGGAAATATAACAATGGTGTATCCAATCATGGACTCAGGATCAAAGCATAAATAATTTAAAATTTTCTAATCATGAGGCATGTACTTGAAACGCTTCATTATTCCTAGCGAATAAACTATTATTTGCTCAAATATCAACAAGTCTTTTGGTGGATTGTGTTTATTTACCTTTCATAGGAACCGATCTATGAGTGATGTGCTCTTTATCAAATAAATCAAAATGAAAACAATTAGGAACACCCTCCTAGGTCCCACAGAGCTTGAGGTGAAGGAGTGATTTCTTTAAAGCTTTTGCTCATCGAGTTGGCCATTCATCTTCAGGATTCTTGATTATAGGAGTTGGCTACTTTTTAGAGAGTTATAAAGGTGTACCGGAAAAAACACCAATAGAATGGTAACTCTACTAGGGAAAAATTCTCATTCTCTAGATGTAGATCTTGGTATCACAGAGTCAAATGGCAAGAGAATTCTAAACATTTGGTTTAGATATTGATAAATTCTTAGACCTGGTAGAAGATTTGATTGCAACAAAGTTCGAAGAATCTAAAAGTGACTTTGTTGTGCAAGCCAACCCAGAGCATGTTCTATTCTAAAGAAACTTCATCTCATTTGAAGTTGAGTCCTCCTTAACAAGAGCTGGTGAATCTAACAAAAGAACCTAATAAAGTCTACATCGAATCTCTAGATCGGTAGATTTGAGGATAAAAGATAGGCTACTACTACAAAATCCTAGGTATTCTAATAGAATTGAAGAAAATTTGATAATATTATGAGAAAATTATGATAAGTTTTATATTCTCAAGTTGTAAATGATTCCCTATTAAGTGAAGTAGCACTAGATCAAGGAATAGTGGTGAAAATTTAGCATGCTTTTTGAATGTAAATTTTAAATTAGTTCATAATCATAAATAGGCATGCTATAGCATAAGATCTTAAGCAAAATCCATAGGAGATGTACATTGTAAAGGCTTAGGGTCGTAATTGTTGAAATAACTGGTGTAGCATTGTATAATTGCAAAGCAAGATTTATAATCCTCTTTCAAGGAGTTATAATGCATAGTCAAGCTCATGCACATTATGGTGTAGAGATGAACCTAACCATGCATGATGAACATCCTTTGATTGGTCAAAGGAATTTCAGTATTGAGAGATACATAGCCATCTGTTTTGAAAACATTTGTGGTTATCCAAATATTGTACCACCCAAGATCAAGGATAAGATACCAAGGTTCAAAGGTGCAAAAATTGAATCAACAAGAAAATATTTGCAAGAGTTTGTTGACATGATGGGAGATTATGAATTGGACTTTGAAGATGTTGTCATGAAATTATTTGTTTAGGGGAGATGCAAGAGGGTAGTTCTCTTATTTTCCAAATTCCTCCATACATTCATGGGAGGAGTTAGAAATATTTTTCATGGAATAGTTTGGAGAAAGGATTGATCCAATCCTAGCTAGACAAAAATTCATGAGTGTGGAAAAGGAAGAGGATGAATTGATTCCTACTTTCAATCTCTGATTCTCAAAGGTAATCAGAGAGATCCCTACAAGTATAAGACCAAATGATGTTGAGTGCTTGGTTGTATACCTGGATGAATTTGATAAGAATATGGGTCACTTCCTAAGGGACAAAGAGCCTATTACATTGCATCAAGCATACCAAATTTCCATAGACATAAAAAAATAATTGAAGTATTCCATGATGAAGGGGTGTGAAACCACCAATACTGGTCACCCTTGTCCATTTCATGCAAATACAAATAGTGGGACAGTTAGTAGAGGTTTGAGCCAAGATGACAAGAATCCTATTTCTCAAATTTCTCCATCATCACAATGTGAGAATCATTGTAAGGATCAAGTGAAGAGCTTGCATGATCAAGACAAATTTGATCAAGTATGCTTAGCCAAGAGTTTACATGAAATGAAAAGGAACCAAGGGGAATCACCTTATGATCTATTTTCTAGGTTTGTGGACATCTTGTCAAATATACCTTATGATTTATTTTCTAGGTTTGTGGACATCTTGTCAAATATACCAACAAATTCCATGTGTATTGATTTGTTTTGTGACATGTATCAATCAGGATTGAGCACCTTACAAAAATATTTGAAGCCTCATAATTTGAGCCAAGTATTTGATTGGATAAGGGTTGTAGAGGAAGATAAGAATGAATATGCACAAGTGTTACCCCATAGTGAACTACTAGTGGTTACCATAATGAAGAGAATCAAGATGATGTAACAAAATGTAAACAACAACTTGATCACTATTGTCATTTTACAAGTACCATAGACATAGACCCATATAGCAATGATGAGGATGGAGATATAGAGTATGAGGACAATGAAATGGTGCATGATTTTTGTCCTTAGGATATCCTAAATTATGAGCAATCATAGGACATATAGGGAGAAGCCCCACATCCTGATTTAATCAGGAGCAATGATGCACAAATCAGTGGCCAAGGTGATGAGATTGAACTTGGTCATTCCTCTATTGATTACAATTCTTCTTATGAAATTGAAGTGGAATCTATCACTTCAAGTAGAAGACATGTTGGTAGCCTCGAAGGACTACACTTTCTTGGAAGTGAAAATTTTTCTTCATGTGAAGATTTCTCATAATATGGATCAATAATTTTGAGTACAGATGACCAAAAGAATGCTGAAAATGTTTCTCTTTTCTCTTCAAGTGACCATTGATTATGAGTGTATTGACGATCCTAGAGATTGAGACCCTCATACTAAAAAGGTAGGGGTGTATATGAAAACCATGAAGTTGTGGCAAAATCCCTTATTTGATGAACCTACATTAGAAGGTGAGGTCATAAATTTTGAGCCTTACTGGTGTCGGAGTGGAAACAAAGATTTTGGTTACCTAATGCTATATGCTCCATCTAAGGTTTTTCACCTAAAAGGAGATAAGATTGGGGCAAAAAAGCAATGTTTATACTCAAAGAGGAATGTGATAGATGTAATATGCCTAAATGAAGTAAACTAAATGCAAAGAAATGAAAAATACTATTGATTATGTATGCAAAACGAAGAAATATGAAGTGTTTGAAAACATAGTGTTGTATGCAAACATGAATCAGAAACATGCACAAATGAAAATAGAATTGAATGAGAATAAACAGAGTGCAACTATAGATGGAATTTCAATGTTGGAAGTTTTTGGAATCTGATAGAAATCACTTTTGATGACCAGTGGGACTCATTTTCCACTGATGACGAATTAGTCTTGCTTCGGGTAAACTTCGCTAAAACTAATTTTTGACCATCAAGAACTGCATTTTGATGAAATCACCTTTTCTAGCCTAGTAGTGGGATTCATTCACCACTGATGGTGAATTATTCCCCCTCCAAATTTTTGAAAATTTAGGGGTCAACTTTGTGGGTTCAGATCTACACTTGTCTTTTTGTCAAGTTAACGAAACCAAATCTGCAAAAAATGGGTTGAATGTTGTCTCCAAGCTTGAATTAGGGTTTGGTTGACTTGAATATAATTTTTGACATGTTGACCACTTTTCAACACCTATTTCTTTTAAAAATATACCTACAAGACCTGTAAACACATATGCAAAGAGGGAAAAATGGTTAAGGGTTAGAGTATAAAGATTTTCCTTGATAAAATCACACTTTGGTAATCAAACCCTTCATAAAGAAATGAAATGAAAACAAGAAAGGAATGACGAATAAACAACATACAAGTTTCCTAAACTCACCAAACCCTTGTTGCTAAAGTCTGAAGATATTCCAATGTTTGCTCCAAGATGCTTGATTCAATGATGTTATGATGCTCAAATGCTTGAATGAATTAGATGTTAAAATTGATAGAAAAATAGTTATTTATACACTCTTATCCCCTAATTTCTAAAAAATACAACATTACAGGCCGACATATAAGGTCGTAATGAATAAAAACCCAAAATAAATTTGAATTTATCTTGATTTTTATGCCAAGAGGGACTCATTCGTCACCCATGGTGAATGGGTCCCACTCAAGGCATGCAAGTGTGTGTCGGGGATTAAGTCATCTTTAATGTTGTTTTTCAAGTTTGTATTTAGAAACACACTTAATTAAGGCCTATAATTGAATAAAGGGGCCAAATAAAGCATAAGAAATGTGTAATTAGTGGTGACAAGCCTAGAAAAGCATGAAATTTTGTTACAAGACTTCACAACACTTTAGAATAGGACTTGATAAGGGATAAAAAGGGAATAATTAGATGAATTATAATAGGAAGAGTCTAGAAAAGTGTAGAAATGTGTTACAACACTTCACAACACCTTCACAAGACATCATAAAGTCTTAATAATTTGAATATTCTAGGTCTAATCTGAATGCATAAATTACATTACAACATCAAATCTAGGTGAAATCAAGCCAAATAAGCACAAGGAGGGACAAAACAAGAAAAATTAAAAGGGTTACTTTTTCCATGTCCACAGTTAGCCCCCACTTTAGTGAGAGGATGAACTTGCTTCAAACTCACACTAAAGTAGAGCAATGCATCTTAGAAGGGGTCTGAATTTACTGATGTTTGATAAGATGAGACAAAAATGATCAAGAGGGATGATCAAGCCCCCAAGATGAAAGTCCCATGGAAAATCAATCATAAGCACAAAGGAACACACGTGAAATTGATGAAGAATGAAAGAAAGTAAAGAAAGCTTCGATCGTCTATCCACAACTTGTTGTGGATTAGATCTAGATTGTTTGTTTGGAATAAGAAATGTGTACTCACTCTATGGTGATGAAACCCATGGTTGTCCATCAGGTGAGAAAGCCCAAGTATACTCAAACTAGGTCAATGAAACTTTTGGCTGTCTATGGGGTGAGAAATCCCAAGTATACTCACTTTGGGACCACTCCACAGGGTGAGAAATCCAAAAAGGTGGCCATGGGGAAATTCATGCCTTAGAATGGGCTTCCCACTTGACCATACTAAAGCTATACCTCCTGATAACATTAATAAGGCACCACAAAAGACAATGTCAGTTTGTGCTTCATGAGACAAGCAAAGCTTCATATGCTTAGTACTCATGAACAAATGCAATTGTGTCACAAGCATGCAAGTTGTGTTATGCAAGGTGGCCATGTAAATTAAAAATATAACATGCAAAAGAAATTTTCAAATGAGTCTTGCTATATTCATGTGAGGTCTTAACTTAGGGAACATTGCATCCAATTTCTCTAAGAGAGGATCAATCAAAGAATAGAATACTTGCAACTTAGGGGATGTAGTGTGTCACATCAGGCTAGTAAGAGGAATGTAATATGCTAAGATAGATCACGCTTATGAATAACATCACAACCAATGACATCCACAAAGTGACAAACACATCATATAAAGTAACAAGGCTACACTAAGAACCAAAAATAAAAATAAAAATGCAAATGAATAATGCCAATGTATGCCTCCACTTTAAAGGAATTGCTACACACCATTATGTGAGTAATAATTTAAAATATCGAATGAAAATTTCAAAAAGGAAACAAGACATGAGAGCCAACTTGGAAATCCCCTATGCCAAGTCATATGTTTCTGAGTAAGGTTGTGTCATGTGAAAGAAAAGGAACAAAAGAAAGAGGGGTTTCCCCCAAAAAAGGAGCACACAAAACACATAAGGGATCTATGGATTTTGGGTCAATATTTTTGTTGCTGCAATGTTTTTATGAAAGAGCTCGAAAGTGGCATCATTCCCTGAATACATAGAATTGGAAGAATGACACAAAGAGAGAGAAAACAAAAGAAAAATAAAATCTATTTTTAGTCAACATGGAAGAGACATTGTGGTCTCAATGCTTTGCATCATCCCCAAAAGGAGAAACACAAGTGAAAAGAAAATGAAAAGGCGAAAGAAAAGGAAAATATTTTGGACATTTCAGTCTCAATGCCTTGCATCATCCCCAAAAGGAAAACACAAGAAAAGACAAAGTAAAAAGGAAAAGGGACCGATTGGGTCAACATGGAAGAGAAATAGGGCATCTCAATGCTTTGTGTCATCCCCAAAAGGAAAACACAAAACCAAGGTGAAAAGGAAAAGGAAATGTATGACATATAGAAGAATGGAGGTACACATAGAGGAAGTGCACAAAGAGAGGGAAAACATCAAACATCATGTTGCAGAGAAACACGATAGGAATAGACAATAACACCAAAGAAAAGAAAAAGGAAAAAACTAGTAAAGAAAATCTAAGCCACACATTAAACAAGTCATATGCCTCCCAATCTGAATTAGTATAAGCGGGAGGTGGATAACTAAGTTAAAGGACAAGGGAAAATGCATTACTAGGACAAGGCTAACAAATTCTTGCCCCTACTGAGTGCAAGGAAAGAATGAGCTAAGATAGGTGATAGGAAAAGGTCATGCAATAGTGAGAAAGGAAAATTCTAAAACTATGGCATGATAAGGGGGGGAGGGTACTATGGAAGGACAGGATAATAATTGGTATCACTAAAGTGATACTCAGTATGTCCTTCAATGTCTGAAATTCATCACTATGATGTCCAAGAACATGATGATATTTACAATATGGTACATTAGAATCTTTGGGGTGGATGACCAACCTATTTGAAGGTGGTAAGAGTATAAGACCTTTGTTTAAAATAATTTGTAGTTTCCTTTCACATTCAGGTGGTGGATGGAGAGGAAACTTTAGTTTTTTCAATTTGTAAGGTTGTTTTCATTTACTAGATTCACCTTTTTCATGGATTGAAGGAGGGAGAAGACCCATGGGGATCCTAACATCCTTATCATTTGTATTAGTGAAGGGTTGTTCATGAGGAAGAAGGATGTTCAAATCAGGGGGAGAATCACAAATCACCATGCCATCATGATGAATCCTTTTATGCTCTCTAGAAGGCTTGTGGTCATGAGGGGAATTGTAATAGTCAATCCCCTATGTGTTTTCATTGATTGTTACTTACTCAAAAATTTGATGTATTTCATGTTCAATTGTTATGTCTCATCCTTGTTTGCTCAAATTGTAAAACCTTTGCCATAATTTTCCTCAAGCTTGATAGGTGTTTTTTTAACTTTTGTAGCATAGAATGGTTGAAGAGTTGCTTGGTTAGAGGGACTAGGTCTACCTTTTGGAGGGAACTGAGGTCCTTCATTCATTTCAAGATGTAGGTAACCAAACATGTTAGGAGGAGATAATAGGAAGATCTTGTGACTTCATGGATGGGTAAAAGGTTGCATTGGCTTCAAGGTTTTCAAGGCATTAATTTAAGAACTTATTCATGCTATCATCATCTTCTCTAATGATGTCAACATCACAAGGAGGACAATCATGAGGAGTTGGAGGAGCATGAGGAAGCTCGAGGTCATTAAGATCACAACCAAAGACACAATTTGGCATATCCACTAAAGATTTTAATGATGTCAAAAACTTATTAAATCAAAAGGCCATGATGACAATGAGTGAAAGTAAACTATTATGCAAGAAAGAAAATAAAACAAAAAAATATAGAAAGTATGATAGAAAGTAATAGTAGAAAACTGTAATGTAGAAAATGCTTGAAAAATGCAATTCAAAATGTGCAACTGGACTAATTCTCTCAGGGTGGCGAATGAGTCCAGGGGTGAAATTTTTTGTTATTTTTTAGAAAATTTAAAGTGATTTTGATCCTTTTCAAATGCCAAACTAGGATGCAGATGCAAAATTTTAGTTTTTGAAATTTTTTGAAGTGCAAAAATGAAATCTATATCTAATGCAATTTTGTAAGCCCTAAGATGCAAAACAATGAAAAACCTAATGCAATGTTGATGCAATATATTTCTAGGATGAAAAAGCACTAAAAATTAGAAAAAAATGTTCTAAATTCGGGCTCACCAAAATGGAAACAAAGATTCTGGTTGCCTAATGCTATATACTCCTAAGGTTTTTCACCTAAAAGGAGATAAGATCAAGGCAAAAATGCAATGTTTACACTCAAAGAGGAATGTGATATAGATGTAATATGCTTAAATGAAGTAAAATAAATACAAAGAACTAAAAAATACTATTGATTATGTATGCAAAACTAAGAAATATGAAGTGTTTGAAAACATAGTGTTGTATGCAAACATGAATTAGAAACATGCACAAATGAAACCAGAATTGAATGACTTAATAGAGTGCACTTGGAGATGGAATGATGATGCTGGAAGGTTCTAGAATTTGAAAAAAATCACTATGGATGACCACTGGGACTCATTTTCCACTGATGGTGAATCAATCCTGCTTTTGGTAAACTTTGTTGAAACTAGTTTCAAACTATCAGGAACTAAATTTTGATCAAATCCCCTTTTCCAACCTAGCAGTGGGACTCATTCACCACTAATGGTGAATAAATCCTCCAAAAAAATTCAAATTCAAGGGTCAACTCTGTGGTTCCAAATTTGCACTTGTCTTCTTATCGGGTTGATGGAACCAAATCTACAGAAAATGGGTTGAATGTTGTCTCCAAGCTTGAATTAGGGTTTGGTTGACTTGAATAGATTTGTTGACTTGTTGACCACTTTTCAACACCTATTTCTTTGAAAAATATACCTACAAGAACTGTAAACACACATGCAAAAAGGGGGAAATGGTTAAGGGTTAGAGTATAGGGATTTTCCTTGGTCAAATTCTACTTTGGTAATCAAACCCTTCATAAAGAAATGAAAGGAATACAAGAAAGGAATGATGAATAAACAACATGCAAGTGTCCTAAACTCACCAAACCCTTGTTGCTAAATTTTGAAGATATGTCAATGTCTACTCCAAGATGCTTGATTCAATGATGTTATGATGCTCAAATGCTTGAATGAATTAGATGTTAAAATGGATAGAAAAACACTTATTTATACACTCTTATGCCCTAATTTCTAGAAAATACATCGCAAGCTAACATAAGGTCTGAATGAATAAAAACCCAAAAGAAATTTGAATTTATCTAGATTTTTGTGCCAAGAGGGACTCATTTTCCACCCATGGTGAATGGGTCCCACTCAAGGCATGCAAGTGGGTGTCAGGAATTAAGTCATATTTAATGTTTTTTTTGTGTTTGTATTAAAAAACACACTTAATTAAGGCATATAAGTGCACAAAGGGGCCAAATAAAGCATAAGAAAGGTGAAATTAGTAGTGAAAAACCTAGAAAAGCATGAAAGTTTGTTACAAGACTTTACAAAACTAGAATAGGACTTGATAAGGGATCAAATGGAATATTTAGATGAATTACAATAGGAAGAGTCTAGAAATGTGTAGAAATGTGTTACAACACTTCACAACACCTTCACAAGACATCATAAAGTCTTAATAATTTGAATATTCTAGGTCTAATGTGAATGCATAAATTACATTACAACATAAAATCTAGATGAAATCAAGCCAAATAAGCATAAGGAGGGACAAAACAAGAAAAAGTAAAAGGGTTACTTTTTCTATGTCCATAAGGAGTAATCCACTCTTTGTGGCAGATCCTGATGAAATTTTCTCAAGCACCACTTGTGAAGATGTTGGAGATGATACAAGTGAGATAGTAAGAAATAAGTATCAAGATGAAATTGAGGTTTGTGACTTTTTCATTGAAGATGGTGACCTTGACTCAATAGCTCCCCATTCATATAAAGTATGTAGTGACACAAGTGTTGGTGAGTTAGTTGGCCCACAAGTCCATAAGAAAATTGCATCTAAAAAGTACCAAGAGTGTAGTTCAATTATGTCTACAATTGAATGTGATAGTTGTTTACAGAATGAAGAAAGTGAATATGAGGATGACATAGTCTATGGTCACAATATTGAATGTGACCCAGCTACTAAGAGACATGAGGATGAGTATGCTTATGCTCATGTGATACATGGTTGTGTATTCGAAGCATAGGCTTAGTTTTCAGCCACACATGATAATGGAATTGAAACACACATGGTTGAAGGGAGAAGCTTGTTACTAGAAAACCAAGTTATGCATTCAGATGGATATATTGGGTGCTACCACAATAGTAGTTTACAATTTCTAGGAGATCCTGATTTTTGTTGAAATCACATATTTCTAGAAAATATAATGATTTAAGCCTTGAAATTTTCCATTTAAAGGATTCCAATTGAAGAAGGTTTCATCAAACCACCTTAGACCAAGCCCCCTTGGATAGAACCCCGCTAGTTTTAAACCATACCTGTAACGGAGTCTCCTTTACACCTATCAAAATGTTGATAAAAAACCGCTTTTGACTTACCTTTTGGGGGATCAAATGAATTCATTTAAAATTTATTTTTTATAAGCTTAAGTATTTATATTCCTTATTATAAGCTTCCAAGAACAACAATGCCACCTATAAACCATCACAATTTTAATAAAATTTAATTTGATTATTATATTTATTTTTAATTTCTTGTGAATGTAGGTTTTTCACTAAAAATCAAGCTCTCAATTCTACACATGTGGAAAAATAGTATATTATCTAGAAAAAAAAATGAAAAATATGAGTGCACCAGATATTGAAGTCCTTGATCCAAAAAAAAAAATAAAAATTGAATTTTGATACATACAAAAAAATTTAAATATAATCCACTATGTCTGAATTGTAATTGGTTTGGCTCTCAAACTTGATTAAAGAAAAATATTCATTAAAAAAAAAAATATCTAACCAAGTGGAAGCACTAGATATCGAGTTACAAATCTAAATTTGAAAGAATAGAACTTTATCCTTCATGGAAAAAAATTTGTGTTATATGGTGAGCGTCACTTTTTAAAAATGTTGTTTTTTGAAAAAAAACTAGTTTTTGAGGGAGATGGAAAAAGAAATGCAATCTAATTCTAAAAAATTTGAAAAAAATATATTTAGAATCTACAAAATAAAATTCATGAAACTCTAGTTTGCATAATCTTCAAATTCCTCATGGTTTAGCCACTATAGGTGCCCAAAAGTGAAGATTTAGTTAAACAAAATTATTTCAATGTCCAGTTTGGCCAATAATTGTAAACCACTATTGTGGGATCACCCCATTAGTCTTGAATTTGGATTGCTACTTGTTAATAATGGGGAAAAATTGGATGGGTCCTCATCCTATGTCAACATGGCAGGATGGTTTGATCCATGTGGAGGAAAACTTAGGGGTACAAATGGTATGAAATGTAGTGGTAATCAATATGAGTGTGCACTTGAATTATTTGCAGATGCCCCATATCTTCTGGACCTTATTATGGAGTTGTTCCCATTTAGTGAGGACAACACTCATGTCAAGCACAATGAAGATGTTGTTCAATATCAATTTTCCCCTTTTGATATTCCAAAAGCTTCGCCCAACACACAACCAAGTGTTTATGATGGGTTGTCATTTGGTGTACAAGGTGGATATGAAGATAAAATGCATGATCAGTTGGAGTATGAATTTTTCACTGTTCCATTTCCATTTGATAGGTCTATGTTGGGACACATTCATGAATAGGACAGTTTAATAGCTAGTGGTGTTGATGATATCAACCATGATAATGTCGACTACTCATAAGTGTTTAATACACATGTTAATCCACCATAATTAGAACAAGATAAAGTCTTTGACAAAGGAAAGAATTTTCCCTAAGTTTTTGGGGCCATGGGCCTCTAATTTGAGGATTGAAGCCAATCAAGTATGGAAGGGGATTCTAAAAAAAATTGAATTTGTGCATAGTGTATTTGGGTTTGGCTTGGTGTGCTCCTTCCTAGTTGTGTCTGCTTGCTTTGTCCAAGAAAACTCTTGGGTTTTGGTGTTTCTGCCATGGTCTGCTTTAACCTGAGATCTGGATTCTCACTATACCCACTAGGGGTATACATCCCCAAGCATGAGCAACTGATGGAGCTCCCAAAATTCTTGCTTTAACCTGAGATCATTCTTAAAGAGAGGATACCTTTAATGTACACTGGTTGCAAAGGAAAATGGTTAGAGATTTGCATATCAATCCTCATAATAGCTAGAAATTAATTCCTCAAGTACCTAGGTGATTTAATGGTGAAGTAATCGATGCCAGCAATTAATTGCTTCCCCAAGTATATGACACCAAAATTGATGAGTAAACACCATCAGGCTTGCTCGATAAATATAGATGGAGTGATCGCCATTTTCACCATTGCATTCAATAGTTAGTATCTTTTTGAATTTGTGCAGAGCAAAGAGTATTCAATTGTGAGCTTGTGAAGTTGCAAGGTAGCAAGAATGAGTAAGCCAATCACTTCCATAGTACCCATAAGGAGGTTTCCTAGACTTAACGAGTTGAAGCCACAGGGTGATGTTTGTGCACATGAGCACAAGGAACTTGAATTTTCTCCATCTGCAAAAGAGAAGGGCCTTGTTGAGAAGCCGTCACTTTCTCCCACTAGATGCATTGGAAGATTATGACACCAGGGTATTGTCACCAAGAAGGAAGAAGATAAAGGAAAGGAGCTTGCATCCTTTGTACCGAGAGTACATAGTAAGATAAGGTGTGGGCATGGCTCTTATGGAAGACAAAATTCCCCAATTTCTATTATAGATAGCCCTTCAAAAAGTGAAACAAATACTGACTTAGGTTACTAGCAATACCTCATGATGCTGAATCAAGTTGCAATCCCAAGAATGGAGGTATTATCAGTACTACTAATATATGTCGAAACTTCAAGTGGTTGTGATGGTTTTGTGCTAGGCAAAGATAAAGATGAGGAGGGAGCTAAAGTTTCTTCTCCACCTCCTACAAGGATGTGAAGTGGGTTTGTGTATTGTGTGTTGGGTTATGGTGTTGGTCATTCCTCTAGTTGAGAAAATTGGTGTGTGGGTTTTAAAATTTTGTGTTGGTCAATAGGGTTTCCATGGTGGTTGCTTTTATTCCTCATAGGTGATGCTGGTTTTTTGGGTTGTTATGTTGATTGTGGGCTTTCAAGCCAATGTGGATGTGGGATCCAAAGCTTAGCTGGTGGTTAAAGGGAAATTTTGGTGGTATTTTCATTTTCCCTTTTGATGACGGTTATGAATTTTGCCTCCCCATTTTCAGAAAATGATTGCAAATCACCATGTGGGAAATTTTGAAATGAAACTCAAATTGATTCTGAAATGAAATATTTGAAATGTAATTGCATTTGATTTGGGTGCCTATTTCCCCATTGCACTATACAAGGGATTCCATGGCTCATTTGCAAGGGTTCTGGTTATGAAATTTGGAGTCTTGCATACATTTAGGGTAGAAAATTAGGTATAAGAAGGATACCAATGGATAGAACAACTAAATTGTCTTGGTTTCAAGTTGTATACATGTTAATCTTAAAATAGTTTTATAGAAATTATTGATATCGAAAAAAATCTTATGTCTAAAAAATTTACTCTCCTTCTATAAGTTTAATGTAAATTATGAATGAAATATCAAGGGTATCTTTGTTCATTGTCAAATTCTTATTTGAATGTATGTCCTTGTTTCTGCCTTGGTTCAAAGAATCAATTAAATGCTTGAATAAGGTCATGAATTTGTGATAATTTACAAAGGATCTAGTAAGAAGTCATATTTTAGGAGTAGTGATTTTCATAATGTAAGGCATTATGAAAATAGTCCATTGTTTTCCTAGTTAAAGTATTTATGTATTACTGATTATTATATGTGTGACTCTATTACCCAATTGATGAGAAATTGGTCTATTTGCTAGAGGTATTTACATTTGAAATATAATAATGGTGTACCCAATCATGGACTCAGGATCAAAGCATAAATCATTTAAAATATGTTAATCATGGGGCATGTACTTGAAACACTTCCTTGTTCCTAGTGAATAAACTATTATTTGCTTAAAGATCAGCCAGTCTTTTGGTGGATTGTGTCTATTTACCTTTCATAGGAACCGATCTGTGAGTGATGTGTTCTTTATCAAATAAATCAAAATGAACACAATTAGGAACACCCTCCTAGGTCCCACAAAGCCTGAAGTGAAGGATTTAAGTCTTTAAAGCCTTTGCTCATCGAGTTGGCCATTCATCTTAGGGATTCTTGATTATAGGAGTTGGCTACTTTTTAGAGAGTTCTAAAGGTGTATTGGAGAAAACACCAATAGACTCCTTATGAGTTATGGACTGGTAAGGCTCCTACGATGAAGGGATTTTCCTTGGATACTCAACTACTAGAAAAGCATATAAATGCTTTAATAAAATATTGAGGAAGATTGTTGAGAGTACTAATGTGAAGGTTGATGAGGATATGCACAAACCAATTGAGATAAGTGAAGTTGAACTAGATCATCTTATTTGCACACCAATAATTGAAGAGAATAAGGAAGAAGAAGAACAACAATCTGAAGAAGAAGAAAATGAACCAGAACTTGCTCCTAATACTCCTAAGTATGTCCAAAAGAATCATCTGGAGGAATAGATAATTGGATATAAGAGTGAAGGTGTGAAAACAAGAAGTAAAGTAGAAGCTAAGGTAAATCAGTGTTTACTTTCTAAAATAGAACCTAAGTCTGTGTGTGAAGCATGTGAAGATGAGAGTTTGGTTAGAGCTATGAAGGAAGAGTTGCAACAATTTCAGACAACAGACCTATGAATAAAAATAACTTAATTGGTTCAAAATGGGTGTTCAGGAATAAGTTGAATGAAAATGGTGAAGTTATAAGAAACAAAGGAAGACTTGTATGCAAGGGATACTCACAAGTTCAAGGAATAGACTTTGAAGAGACATTTTCCCCAGTAGCAAGAATGGAAGCTATCAAGATGTTTTTGGTATTTTCTACCCATAAGGATTTTAAAGTAAATTAGATGGATGTCAAGTCTAGATTCCTAAATGGAGAATTGGAAGAAGAAGTATACATGGAACAACCTAAAGGATTTCAGTTATCAAACAAAAAATATGGTTTGTATGTTGAAAAAGACATTGTATGAACTGAAACAAGCTCCCAGAGCATGGTACAAAAGATTGGATAGATACCTAACACAACAAGGATTCAACAAAGGATATACTGATAGCAATATTTACTTCAAAGTGCAAGGTAACAAAATGTTGATAGTGGTAGTATATGTTGATGATATCATCTTTGGAAGAAATGAAGGTATGTGAAAGAGATTTGCAAAAGAAATGCAAAAAGAATTTGAAATGTCCATGATTGGTGAGTTGAGTTTCTTTCTTGGTCTTTAAGTAAATCAAACTAATAAGGGAATATTCATTTCACAATCAAAATATGTGAAAGAGTTGTTGAAGAAGTTTGGAATGGATGACTCAAAACCAATTAGTACTCCTATGGTGACCAGATGCAAATTGAGTAAGAATGATGAATCTCCTAAAGTTGATTAGAGCTTATACAAATCTATGATTGTTGGACTGTTATATCTTACTGCTAATAGATTGGATATCATGCATGTAGTATGTTTAGTTGCTAGATTTCAAGCAGAACTGAAGGAAACACATGTTATAGCTATAAAGAGGATATTCAGATATCTCAGAGGTACATCGGATTATGGCTTATGGTATCCTAAGGATATTGATTTCACATTAAGTTATTATACTGATGTAGATTGGGTTGGTTGTGTGGATGACCAAAAGAGTACCAGTGGAGGTGTTTTCTTTCTTGGTGGAAAATTAGTTTCATGGCTAAGTAAGAAACATGACTCAGTTTCCTTATCCACTGTAGAAGCAAAGTATATTGTTGCAACATCTTGTTGCACTCAAGTTTTGTGGATGAAGAAAACACTAAAGGATATTGGAGTGATATGTAATGAGCCTATTTCTATCTTCTGTGATAATACAAGTGCTACAAACATTTCAAATAATCTAGTAATGCATTTGAGAATGAAGCATATATCTATCAGATATCATTTCCTAAGAGAAAAGGTATTGGAGAACAAATTCAGGATGGAGTATGTGTCTACAAAGGAACAAATTGCAGATATATTTACTAAGGCTCTTCCAAAGGATACTTTTGAGTCTCTCAGGGAGATGTTGGGGTCATTGGCCCTCTGAACTAGGCAAACATGGAGGTGCATCAGTCTAGTGGATCCACAAATTCTTCATTTATTTGGACTAATGAATGGGTCCACTCTGCAAGGGGAGTAGAAATTTTTCATTGTTGTAGTATGAGTTGAATTGGTGCACTCATAAGGGGTAGTGATCATAGTTTTTGATCTTTTCCATTGATTTCAAAGGTGTATATAGTCATGTGAAAACAAAAGAAAAGGAAGAGAAGGTATTTGCCTAGAATGTTGAGAATACAGGAATGTTGTGTAGGTTGTCTAATCTAAAAATAAAGGAGAGTGTTGTCTTTGATGGTTTTTCACATGTGTTTCCATCAATGAAAAAGGGGGAGATTGTTGCAAGTATGAGCAAGATTGGTGGTGTTATCATTGATTTCAACACAATTCAGAAAGTTATTGATTGTGCATGTATAGTTGAGATGTTCTGAGTACATGGAGCTATCCTTATGATGTTGCGGATGTGCTGAAATGATAGGTTACCAAGTGCTTTTGAGAAAATTAATAAAGAGTGAAGTCAAAGTTATGTATGTGTGCTTCTGTATGTGTTATGCATTTCTTTGTGTTGATCATATGCTTGTGTGGATCTAGTAGAAGTCAAATATTAATTTTTGTGTTCGAAAGTGATCATGGTTTGAGCTGAAGATTAGTTCCGTGAGGTCCCATGTGTTTCTACTGCACTTTGATAGTCTGATGGAGATTGCTCTTTGTATGAAGTTTGTTACAACTAATGTAGATGAATCTAATGGAATCTAAAGTTTGTGAAGTGTGTTGTGTGGTTCATGTGATACCATCTTCTTGTTGGGAAGCATCTACTTCAATGTTCATTTGTGTTTTCATTAGGTTTGGATGACCTAGTGTTTACACTTCATTGAAGAATTAAAATTAATTAAGGAAGTGTGGTTGATCCAAGAATTTTTTTGGTCTTGGTTAAGTTTTTAATTGGTTCACTCTCATTCCTTTCCACCACAAGAATGTTGAGTTTCCAACCTAGTTTGAATTTATGAAATGAAGTGTATGTGGCCACCTTGGAGAAAGTTTCTAAGGTTGAAGATGGTATAAATGTAGTCAAGATGCAAAGAATAAAAGTATACAAAGTAATGAAGTATTAATCCACAAGTGAAGAGAAAAGTTGTGCAAAAATGAGTTGAGGCAGCAATACTTTATTGTGTTAGATTCCTTAAAATAGTGAGCTAAAGGTTTTGCAATCTTATAATAAAGGCTACAAATGTGTGTAAAGTGTGGTTTATTTTTCTACTATCTTTTTTATCTGTAGGAAATGAGCCTCCCTATTGAATAGTGATTCCTTTGTAGGCAGTGAGCCTTTGTATTCAGATAGTGAGTCCTTCTTGGGAAGTGAGCCCTTTGGCAGTGAGCCTCTTTGTAATCGATTTTGCTATTACTCTATATTATGAGTTAATCCTCACTGTGTTTTTCCCTCATTGGGTTTTCCACGTAAATTTGGTATTTATTGTGTTGATTTTACTTTTTGTTATCTGCATTTCATGTTCATACTTAATAAAAAAATAGTGTGGTTATGAATTTGATAAGTGTTTGAAGTTTTGTGTTTGAATTTGGTGAAAATTGCTTCACCCCCCTCTTAGTTTTCCTACACTTTTTAATAGAAACATTTAATTAATTAAGCAAATAGAGGATGGGTTTCAAGATGAAATGATGTTAGTATACTTGATTCAAGTGTATGATATCATTCAAGACATTTTTTCAGTTTCTATAATAGTGAACCCCAAAGCTCCCTAAAATCAATTATAATTTAAAAAAACCCTATCACATGGAGAGAAAAAAATAATTGTGATATGTAACCTTGAGAAGATATTTGATCTAGAAAGTCATGATGGATTTTATATTGATTGATCCAAATAATAAAATTAGGTGATAGTGATTATAAAAGTATTAAATCAAACACTATAAGACAACATGACCTAAAAATAGATAAAAGTTATCCTAAGTAAATAGCTTAAGTGTAATAAATTAAAGTGGGGCCTAGTAACTAACTAATTATTAATTAATTACTTAGGTGATTATCCTATTTACTAGATAACACCCCCCTTAAGTAAAAATTAGGGAGAAGTTAAAACCCAATGATCAATGCAAGAATTGATGCATGGATGGGTCCTGACTATAAGGCTTGATAAGGTACCCATATACAAATAGATTGAATCTCTCATAATCAAAGAAAAGGAGAAAACCAAATTGGAAAAAATTCCTCTCAAAAAGAGAGAAAATAAAATAAATGCACTAGTGAAAGAAAGAAAAAATTAGAACTCAATATGACCCTCCAAGTACTACTTCTAGCACATAAGTAAAATGAATATACCCCCAATAAGAGGAAGAATATGATCAAGATGAATTTCCCAATAAAGAAGTGGATCATGTGCCAATGATAAAAGGTTGAAGATAGAATATGATCCATTGTGTACAAACAACATTTTCCCCCAAGTTAGGAAGAAAAACATCCAATGGAGATTAGAGAAGTAATTCCCATATGCTAAATGATTAGGGAATCCAAATACAAATAATGTGTGCCTTTCAAACTGCTTAAATGTCCACATGGAAAATGAGATTATTTCAATCTAGAATCCTATGAAGATTTATATAGAATAAGATCCAAAGATGATGGTAGGCTAACAACAATGATGTGGCTTCCATGGAAGAGGATATGAATGTCCTCAAAATAATATTCTAAATTTTTAATATAAGACTTCACAAAAAATGATTATATGTCCACTAGATATAAATCCCGAGAAGCTAGTCTATAAGAGGATGAATTTCCTATTACACTGAATAAATAGGTACCATGGATGTGGAAATACCAAATTGATCACAAATTAGGTCCCAATATGAGGAGTAGCAACAAGGAGACAAGCCTTTGAACCATCAAAACATGCAAGCCATGTGATATACTCAAGCTCCTCTAAAGTGTCATCAACAAAAGATATATACAATATGCAACATAAAGAGGAATGAGAAAAAATATAGTAGGGTCCTCTATGAATACAGATATATGAGGATTTTCATAAATCTCTAAAAGTCTAGTCTAAAGTGTGTGGAGACAATGTGTTTGATACAAAACACATAGTGTCATGATCAAACGTAGAATAAATCAATCCTACATTATGGTCAATATTGCTACCTCAATATGATCTACTTCTTGGTGTTTCTAGTTTAGGTATGAGTCTGTAAAGATAAGGAAAAATATTAAGCCACATGAGATGTGTTGGGATTCCATTTCGTTAAGGCCCTTAATTATCTTTTGTCAAGATGAACATAGAATAATGAATAGAAAAACCCATGATGTCTACTCAAATGATTAAATTAGAGACCAAAATACCAAAACATGTAATGAAAATAAAATTAATTCATCTCATACACACTAGAAACATTTCCAAGTTCCAATATGTTCAAGTAACAAACTATATTATGCAATCACAAAAAATAAATTAAAAACCTAGAGAAGATTCTACAAAATGTGCATGGATAGATTTGAAGATATCTAAAATACCTTTCCAACATCACAAGAATCACAAAAATTAGAGATGGAGGGAAAAAATTGTGAGCTTGAAAGCAAAAAATGATGATCTTACTTCAATAGGTGATATATTGTACCAATAGTAAAATTTGATTATGAAACTTTCACCACTATAAATTACATGGAACTAGCTTTCAAATTATATTTTTTTTGTAAAAAAATGATATTATATGTCCAATTTATGCCAAAAACAAATATCTCATTTAGGCATAAAGGCTAAGGTTTAGGGACCAAGACAAGGTACAAGGTTCTACCGAATTATTGATGGAAATTTTATAGTAGTCAATATATTCCCCTAATCATAGTATATGTTTCCCATAGCTAGAATATTCCTTTAGTTTACTACAAAATACCAATTTGGTAGAATCATAGAATATTCTATATGCATCAAAATTGGTCTTCATCATTGGAATATACATAGTTACTATTTTTAATTTTTTTATGGTTTGGTCACCATCAATGATCCAAGAGTTATCATTGAGGAGTCCATGAGCTTCCAAGAATTTTATTTATGTTCTATGGAGGATCACCAAAGGTGAAGATGGTTACTAGCCAACATGCTAGTAGTCACTAGAGTTGAAGATTGTTGATAGTTAACATGTAGAAATTTTCATTGGTAGGATTATGGATTTTGTGTGACCTAGGAAGTACTAAGTGCATGGGGTATGAAACATGCCTTTCCACTTTCTTTCTCTTTTCAAAAACCAAAAATTAGAATTAAAATATTTTTTTAAGAAACTTTGTATCAAGTTCAAGTCTAGGCAAGTAGTAGGCTTTAATGGTGACAATGTTGTATAGTGTTGTATGGATTTTATACAACTTCATGGATTTTTTTTGTGTATTTATGTAGCCCCTAAAAGAATTCAAATACTTGAATTTGAGCATTTGAATTTGGTCATTTTGGATCCAATGGTGATGCTCATTTCACTCAAGCATGAGTTGTTTTTTTCTCAAGTCCATATCTCTCAAAAAATAAATAGGAATTCACATATTTGATGCTTTGATATCATGTTGGAGTTGATACTAAACCTCGTAGCTCTCAGAAGTCACCTACACCCAAAACACCTATCACATGTAGAGAAAATACATGATTGTGATATGAAACCTTGAGAAGAGATTTAATTTAGACAAGCATAGTGACTCCTATATTGATTGAATTGATAAATGCAATTGGATGATAAATTCTTATAAAAGATAAAAATAAAACCATAGATCAAACCTAGGTGAGGCTTAGATTAGATCATGATAAGTGTCCTTATCCTATGCTATGAGACAACATGACCAAAAAATAGAAAAGAAATCCCAAGTTTAGGTTTAGTGTGATAAAGTAAAATGTGACCTAATAATTGATTAATGATTAATTAATTAGTTAGGTGATTATCTTATTTACTCTAATATTTCCTTGCTTGGATTTGGAAATCTCCCCAATTCATGCTTAGTCATTAGATACCCTTGAAAAAAACATAGGTCACACTCATTGGGATCCTATTGATGATGTTGTCTCTATAACTGTCTAGGGAAATCCTAATAATAAATATACCCCTTCTACTAAGACTTCTTTAATTGCTTGGTATTGTTTAAGTTGGACCATTGTTATTTAAATTTGTTTGTCTTAAACTCTATCATGTTTAGACTTTGAGGGCTACCTTTTTACAACCAACCCCATTTTTTTTTGGTACATAAATAAAATTCTATTAATATCAAAAACATATTACATTCTACCACTGCAACATTCATATCAAACTATGCTAAGAACCCCATATATGTATGGCTGCATGGAATGGATACTTTTACCAATTTTCTCGCCTAACTTCGTGCAAACTCCCTCATTTTTATTTTCTACGCTGTAGATTATGCCGTGGAGTTTTGCATACCAAAAACGAGAAGAGTATAAAAATTAAATGAAATCTATTTAAAAAATAAGATTATATTTTAATTTTTTTTTTATTAAATATATATTATATTTATTTTAATTTTTAATATTTGATAATAATTTTTAAAATAGGAAAATACTTAAAATATTAATAAAATTTAATAAAACTTTAAATATTATTTTAATGTAAAATATATAAAAATATTTAGTATAAAAAATTTAAATTTTAAAAAAATTGTTTTATTAAATTAATTTAAATATTAAAATTTTCATATCTTAAATCAATATTAGAAATTTTGATAAAAATAAGTTTTTATTTATAATTTATAATTTTGATTATTGAAGACAATTATGATGTTCAAATTTTTAGAACAAAATTTTAAATATTTAATATATAAGATTTTAGGTAAATCTTTATAAAAATTAAATAAATATAAATCCTTTCTTTAAAAAAAAATTAAATAAATATAAATCCTTTCAATATAATTTTTGTTTAAATTTTTAAAATAAGATAAAAAATAAAAATATTTAAATTTAATATAAAATATTAGAATCTTCTAAATACATATTGATATGTTGGTGTATTTAATATAATTTGATAGTATAAGTTTTGATGTATTAGTCCCTGTTAAGGGGATAGATTTTATTTTGGAGGAGTATTTTCTTTCTTTCTTTTTTTCTCTTTTTAATTTAGAAAATATGCCTCAAAAATGAAATTTCTCCATGTATAAGATATAGATTAATATATTAAGATAGATAAGCTAGTAGCAGCACAACACATTGAATAAATTAATATATTTAGGGATAGGGTTAGGGTCAAGGTTAGGATTAAGGTTAAGATTAGTATTAGGGTTTGGGTTAGGGTAGGGTCAAGGTTAGGATTAAGGTTAGGGTCAAGATTAGGATTAGGGTTTGGGTTAGGGTTAGGCTCAAGGTTAGGATTTGGTTTATAATTATGATTATGGTGGGGGTTAGGGTTTAGACTTATGATTAGGGTTATAGTTATCGTTAGGGTTTAGTGTTATACACTGAATAAATTCATATAATTAGAGTTATGATTAGGGTTACAATTTATATCACAGTTAGGGTTAGCATTAGGGTTAAATTTTTTTATCATGGTCAGGTTTAGCATTAGATTTAGGGTTAACCATTTAGGATTAGGGTTTAACATTTAAGTTTATGATTATGGTTATGGTTAGGGTTTAGGCTTATGGTTAGGGTTATAGTTACAGTTAGGGTTTAGTGTTAAGGTAAGTGTTAGCATTAGGTTTATGGTTAGGCTTAGAATTTCGTTCTATGGTTAGGATTATGTTTAAGGTTTACATTAATGTTAGGGTTAGGGTAAAATAGAAAAAATATTTAGAAGATTCTAATATTTTATATTAAATTTAAATATTTTTATTTCTATCTTATTTTAAAAAATTAAACAAAAATTATATTGAAAGAATTTATATTTATTTTATATATATTTTTAAAAGAAAAATTAAAGATTTACCTAAAATCTTATATATTAAATATTTAAAATTTTGTTCTAAAAATTTGATCATAATTGTCTTCAATAATCAAAATTATAAATTATAAATAAAAATTTATTTTTATCAAAATTTCTAGTATTAATTTAAGATATGAAAATTTTAATATTTAAATTAATTTAATAGAAACATTTTTTTTAAAATTTAAATATTTTTTATACTATAATAAATTTTTATATATTTTACATTAAAATAAAATTTAAATTTTTATTAAATTTTATTAATATTTAAGTATTTTTCTAGTTTTAAAATTATTATCAAATATTAAAAATTAAAATAAATATAATATATATTTAATTAAAAAACAAAATTAAAATATAATCTTATTTTTTAAATAGATTTCATTTAATTTTTATGCTCTTCTCGTTTTTGGTATGCAAAACTCCACTGCAGAATCTACAGTGTAGAAAATAAAAATGAGGGAGTTTGCACGAAGTTAGGCAAGAAAATCGGTAAAAGTATCCATGCCATGCAGCCATCCCACGCCGTATTTTTCTGACAAAGGACTGATGGCCCGCGGGTGTACCGTCTGTTGGATTTGCATGCTGCATAGCCACTGCCCACCAAAATATCATGTGTTTCACTATGCCAAAACACATCAACCCACTTTGCCAAAAAGGTGCAAGATTCCTTCTGGAAACCTCCATCAAGCACCCAAAAAAGGACACAACACCTTGCCATCATTATTTAAGCTCTACACCTTCTACTAGTAGGTACTCCTGAAAGTGCCATCGCTAGTCGACCCAGTACGCAGGCTCCAAGTATAGATGGTGCTTCAAGAAAATGACATTACACTGAGCACGATTTATGTGCTCCTACAATGTCTCCCCCTTGATATCCAACAAGAAGGGATATCATTTCACCTGAGCGCCTAACACGAGGACTCTATTCATGTGTCATGGTCAGGGAAGGCCAACCCTAGCTCTGCAATTATCAACACGTCCTCCACACCACCAAGAAAATTTCCCTTTACCAATTTTTGCGCCATCAAGAGAATCATGGCATTGGGCACACCCAAGTCTAGGAGACAGGAAACAAAACGAAATGAATGAATGAATGAGGGATTTTAATGATGTCCACGAGACCAAAAATTCTAAGGGACCGAGAACCATAAAACTACGGAGTCTCCAAAATCTTTTCGATGCTAGATCTTCTACTGTGAATTTTGATCAGAAAACTAGCAATCTTGAAGAATTTTTCTTCATCAAATAGCTCGTGTAGGTTGTTGATCTTCAAGTTGTCTTCATATTGACTACGAATATCCTCATAAGCCGTGCATTCCATTATAAAATGCCATTCGGTCCTCACCACCCCTTTGCTACAAAAACATGCAAATTCTATACTCCCACGCTTCCTTAGGTATAGCCCACCTTCCGGTTTCACACCTCAGATGATGTGACCCAGTCCTCAATTGAGCAATTAGCAGCCATCCTTTACCCTTAATAGTAGCTCCTAAATAAGTTTTATCTCCATGCTCCCAAGTTGGGTTAAACGCTTTGACATAGTGATCTTTCTTTCGCCTAATCTGCTTTGTCCACATGGCAGCCAAGAACTTTTTTGTGACATACTTTTTAATTTCCTCATTAGTGTTAGGGAAATCATGCAAGTTGATGTCCCACTTGCCCAACCAATTGTTATTTTGTTTCATCCATGTTTTCTTCCTACGGCCTAAAACCTCCTTCACAACCGCTTTGGGCCAACGATGGATATCCATGTTCTCCACCTTCTTTAAATAATTTAGCAAGCGAGATATAGCTAATGCCTCCAAAGGAAAGGTTCCCAATTCAGCCAAGAGAATTTCATAAGGGACCGTGGTTTTGACTTTGAGGTTGTGAGTGATCATGTGCTTTTGGATTCTTTCTAGTTGTCTCCATCTGTACTTTGACATGTTGCTGCCCTAGACTTTGCAGCCATAGAGGACCACCGGTGTGACCAGCAAACCAAAGAGAGTTTTCCTGGTCTTCCAATCCCAAAGCTCAACTTTCCTACACCTGTTTTGAAGTAAGAAAGAAGCTTTCCAACCCCCTTGTATCCTTTTTGTTCTACTAGTCTCCCAAATGAGCTTATAATAAAAATCAATCCCAAGGTATTTGTATTCTTTCACTATCTCCAAGGGGCTTCCTTCAAAGAGAAAGTTATTTTGATTCATTTTCTTCTTTAGGGAGAAGATCATGATCTTGGTCTTGGTAGTGTTCACTTGCATCCCCACTTCCTAACAAAAAAAGGTCCAAGGCCTTCAAAAGACCCCTCAAACCATAGGAAGTTTTAGAGATTAAGATAAGATCATCTGCATATAGCAGCAACTTCACCACATAACCCACCAACTGAGTGCCTCCCTAACCAATTTCGTTTAACCAATCTTCTAGTTTATCAATGTATAGCCCAAATAGAGTGGGGGGTAAAGGACAACCCTGTTTGACCCCAATATCGCTGCCAAAACATTCAGACATACCTTCACTTGTTCTAATTTTGGCTCTAACCTACTCATAAAGTCTATACACCGTAGCCCTATATTCATCTGGTATATTTAGCTCATCCATTCTATTCGTTTGTCTCTGGGTACCGTGTCGAAGGCTTTTTTAAAATCAACAAAGCAACAAAAAGCTTCTTCACCTTGAGTGTCCCATAATTTTTCAATTAGGTGCCTAAGAGTGATGTAGTGGTCAATCGTAGAGTATTTAGGCCTAAAACCAGCCTACCCCTTTGTTCTCTTTCCTTCTTTTTCTGCCCAGTTGTTGATTCTATGCTCTAACATGCTCCCAAAAATCTTGCCAAGAATAGGATTCATCATAATAGTGTGGTAATTAGAAGGGTTATTGATATCCCCACTTTTGTAGAGGGGGATGACGACGCTAGTTGTCCATTCTGATGGAAAACCATCACTAATGACATAATTAAACATCATTTTGATGTGCGGTGCCAGGATTTCAACTCCCCACTTTAAAAATTCAGCTTGCAGCCCATCTATGTCCAACACTTTCCCATTTGCTAAATTCTTTATACCTTGTTTGATATCTTCAATTGTGAAGAGTTCCTTAGATGTGTTAACTATAGGAGGAGAATTCTTCCCTTGGGTCCTCTCATAAAGACATTTTGCACAATCTAACCATTGCACACCTGTTATGTTATTCTGAATCTATTTTCTCTTTTGTTGTAACTCTCTTCAAAAACCTTTGGGATTGTGCTTTCCAAGAGAAATGAATTCTTTCCTTTTTGTGTTTACATAATTTTCTTTTTTTGTTTGCACCAGCTTCTCATATTTCTTCTTGTTTTCTTTGTTCAATCCATTTTCTTTCAAAGTTCTCTTGGCAGCCTTATACTCTTCATCATACCATGGGTTGGCCGAAAAAGTGTTTGCAGCCCCCTTCTTTGTGCGAGATCTTTTACAAGTAGCTAAGACCTTATGAATTAGGGGAATCAAAAACTTGTTGCAGATATGACCACCAAACCCATTGACAGTTTTGTCCCCTATATTGTTATCCATTTCAAGTAAGTGATGCTCTAAAGCAGCATTAAAGAGACCCTAATTTCCCTGATTCATGACTATTTTACCTTTAGGGATAGTTTTATTTTGCTTGTGATGGGCCTGTTTATCATGCTAGTTGTTTGAGACAATGCCAAGTTTCACAAACAAAGGTGCATGGTCAGATTTCATCTCAAGGGGAAATTCTCCAATCTCAAACTCCAAAACTCTAGAAATAAAAGTTTGAGAGAAAATTACGTAGTCCACCACACTTTGGCCATTATAAGTTTTGCATGTGATATTACCGGAAGTTGGCCAAACTTTCATGCCATTGCAAATAATCAGGTTATATAAGTTGCAGATCCCTAATAGTTTAGCTCCAAAGTGAGAAACATTCCCATTACTGTCTTGTGATGTTCTTTCCCATGGCTGATCTTCTTCCTCTTCCAGCCATAAAGGATTGTTGTTTCCCCCGTCTTCATTGTTTAGCTGAAGAAATCAATTGTTAGCTATTCTCACATTAAAGTCACCTAATAGAACAATTTCCCCCAAGGTGCTAAACAAAGAAATGCCCTTTTTTAAAGAGGCATACGGATCTTCACTATCTAATTTTCTCCTTTTATATATCTTAGAGTTTTGTGGAGAAAAATAACAAGCATCTAATCTGAAGGAAACCCCATTATCTATTATTTGTAGCCATATGTATTGCTTATTTGGGTCTTCTTTCTTGAATTTTACAATTCCACCCCAGCTCTCTTTAATCAAAACTATTACACCCCCATGCCCTTTTCCTATTTCACTTTTGTTATTCCAAACTAAAATTTTCTTGTACCCTTCAAAATCTGGAACTTTGCAACCTTCATGTTCGTGTGTCTCAATAAGGATAATAATATCCTTCCCCTCCACTATGGGCCCCAAACCCGGTCCTCTTCTCCATGGATACCCTCTACAGTTCCAACTCACTATATGTAAGTAATCCCATGGGGCCCCTAATTCCTATTTCTTGTTTGGTACATGATTGCCGATTTGAGCAACCCCATTTTTCAGCCAAGCCCACTTTCCTTCATTCCTTGTTGTTTTCACTTTCTCCCATTCTTTCATTTGTATTTCTTGTTGAAAAAAGGTCAAATATTCGTCAAGATAGATGTGTGTTCCTTTGAGCAACCCCCTATTCTTTAGAATTGCATTTTTATCTTCTATATTCTTCAAAACAACTCTTACGTGCCTATCTCTTCCTCCCTTTATTTTCTTTCCAATTTTGTTTGCTTGTTGAATGTGCTCTGTCCACTTCAGCTCAATTCTAAGGAAGTCTCTTACTAAAATGTCAGTTCTCTCTTTTTCACCGAAGTCCTTCAGTCCCTTGATTATAATAATTGTAGCCTTACTTTGTTTATCCTTTTCTTCTCTCATTTACATCTTGATTTTCCTTTCTATGATTTCATTTTGTTCGCTTGATGATTTTCTTACAACTTGTGACCATGATTTGGCCTCTTCTATGTAGTTTTTTAATTGGATTTCTTTTGTTTCCATGTCTACCAATGCTGATTGAATCTCCTTTGTCTAAAATGTGTCATCACCTTTTGTCTCTTCCAACTTTTTATTATTTGTTACTTTCAGTTGATCTAATTCTTGTTTCAATGAAATCAGTTCTTGTTGCCCCCTTTCCATGCTGACTTGAAGGTTTAGGATTTTCTCTTTGAGCACCTTATTTTATGTTTCAAGTTTGCACCTAGATTCAGTGGCTTCCTTTTCCTTGATGCCTTCACACAACCCTTTTGCTTCTAAAATCTCAAGCCTCTTTTTCATTCCCATGAGCTCTTCCACATATAAATCTGATGACCACATTAAAGGTGTGGAAGTGGGACTGTAATTCTCTTTACTTTATTGAGGTGAGACCTCCCTGAAACCATTGTTTATGGCATGCCTAGCTGCTTTATTCACTATTGATTCAAGATTCTCTAGGCTTCCCCCACTGTTATCAATTCCTTTATTCTTAACCTGCACATTTTTCTGTTCTCCCATTTGAAATGTCTTACTAGATTTCAGTGGATTACTGATATGGGCTTTTGGTAAAATCATGGTGAATTTCTTCCTTTGAGTTTGCCTGAGTTTTTGAGCCTGCCTATGCCTTAGGATACCTTTGTATTGTTTGGCATTTACGAAAACTGGGTTTATGTTTGTCTCCTCTATGCATGATTTTGGAGTTACCGATATGTATGAGCCCCAAGTATCTATTAAGTCCTCTACCGAGCTGCTATTATATGAGGTTGTCAACCCATTTGCTAGGTGAAAGGTGTGAATCAGAGGAGATCTTAGACTCTGTGGGTAAAATAAATTAACCACAGAGCCATTCAAATGTGTTTGGATGCCCTTTGTACTTTGGAAGTTGTTCCCCACATAACCAACCAGCCCAAAAGGTTTTTGATGTTTGATTTCATTTGAAAACTATGTTCGTTCTACTATGGTGTCTTGGTATACAAGGTCTAAGTTTTCATTCAGACCCCCCCTTTTGACCATCATGCATTGGAATGATTTGATTTTCTCGGGATTGCAAATGAAATATCTACATTCATTTGATAGCTCTAAGAGGAGACCATGAACACACGCCCCAAAATCAACTAAGCTACCTCCAGCACTAGTGGATCCCAATCTTTGAATACCAACTTCAACCTACTAAAGGAAATGTTTCCAAGAAAGGCCAATAGCCTGTGAGAAGTTGTAGGTCTCATCGGTGTCTCCATCCTTCTACAAAGTTGAACACAAAACCAATCCTTCAATTGGGAATTTATCAACCAACATCAGCCATAAAACATGTGAGCCTAATGTTCATAGACCACCCAACATTAAACACTCCTTAGGATGTTTTCATCTCACCAATCTGACCAAATACAGACTTAGATTGCATTTATTCTTGCCTTGCACTTAGCTAGTAACTGCACCAACCTAGGAAAATATATCTTGAGCATCCATCTCAGTGACATGTATAAGGCCTACCATCCCATCAGTGACACATATAAGGCTTGCCATCCCATCCAAACTGTCATGAGACAACCAGTCTCTTTTTATGAATTATGTACTATTATCATTTAATTTTAACAAAATATTAAATAAATTATTTTTTAGGATTAAATGGTCATCTATTTCTTTGAAGGCCCCTTATTTGATAGAAGAATTGATGAAGATGAAGAAAATCTCCTATTGAAAGAGGAGGAAAGAAAATAAATAGGTTGTTGGAAGAAGAATTATTGGATGAAATTGAGGAAGTGATAGAGAAGATGTATATATGATATGATAAACCCCATGACAGTCTTCACTACATATGGTATCTAAAAGACACAATACAGTTTCATGTAGATGTCATTAAATAAGGAGAGATCCTCATGTCAAAGGATGAAGAAAGAAAGGATGAGAAAGTATGTGAACTATGTATTTTTGAAGGAATAAAGATGGAGGATGGAAAACCAATCACAATAGCTGAAATATGCCTTTTTGAAGGCATAAAGGTGGAGGATGGAATAATAGTAGCAGAGATCAGTTAGGTAATGTGTTATTTTCCTAAATATTGGAAAGATGATATTGATGTTGAGTTACATGCAGAATAAATGAAATAATCTATGGGTAAGAAAGTGGGTGAATAAGATAGTATTATTGAGGTAAATAATGTGAATTTGTAGCAAAGTTTGGTCCTTTAAAGGACATAATAAAAATAATATATCTTAGTACAAGAGAAGAAGATATAGGAGATGATGAAAGAGAAGAATGTGAAGAAGAGAATTAATATGAAGAAGAAATGATAGTGGATAAGGAGTGAAGAAGTGTAGTAGAGAAAAACATGAAGATGTTTAATTTTATGGCAAAAAAGAGCAATGACAAGCATGTGAACATGTAGAATTGAGAGAGTGAAGAGGAAGAAATATGTTAAAGGAGAATGAAAATTCTTGATTTCCAAGATTTGTATAATGCCTATATGTATGCGAGTGTGGTGAAGAGAGTAAAAGGAGAAGGTGAGAATAATTTCTAAATTGTGAATTATTTTAGTTGGTATAAAGTAGAAATGGTGAGTGCAAATAAGAATGTGAAAGAAAAGAGATGCAAATTTTATATTTTCATTAATTGAATAATTATAATATGAATGTGTGTGCAAGTGAATTCCTACCCTAAAAATAAAAAACAACAAATGGAAATGCAAGAAAAGAAAACACAAGTGACCTCAAGGATGAGCCTAGTTTAACTCAAACAAAATAAGAAATGAAGATAGATTTTTACCTTGTTCAAGTTGTTCCTTTGGTTGACCCTTGTATTTGTTGAAGATGTGTGATCCTTGCTTGATAAAATAGCTTAAAACCTATATGAAAATGATGGGGATGTCATGCTAAATGTAATGGTGGTAATGGATATGAAATTGGATGCAATATGGAAGCTCAAATGGTGTTGCAACAATGGAGGAAAATTCAAGGCTTGAGTGCATGCAAGAGTTGTGTTGTAAAATGAAAAAAATTGCTAGTTATTTAACAAAAGTGCCTCGAAAGAGATGAATGGCTAGGATTGATTCTAGGTCAAGAGATCAAGGGTTGATATGCTTTAAGGCATCTCAACCCATGTGGTGAAGACATGTAGAAGGTAAGATGGAGTGGAGACGATGAAGTGGAGGTGATGTGGAAACCACATGGAAGTACTTGCAAGTACCTTCGGAATGGGAAAGATCTCCTCATAAAGGAGTTTCTTGTCCATTTGTACAAAGGTATGTGGTGAGAGGACAAGGAGGTTCATTAAAAATTCCCCAAAAATCCTCATGAAGAGCAACAAAAGAATTTAATATTATTTTGTGAGGGGATGTGAGGAATTAAAAATTCCTCAAAAACCTAGGACGAATAAATTGGAATTTTAAATTCCTTGGAAGGCATGCGAGTGACTTATCCAAAAGGAGAAATTCATTAATAAGGTTGACCATAGGTGGGTGCAGTAAATGGCATAGGATTAGGTTAGGCTAAATCATGAGTTTAAGTTGTGCAAATGAGGGATAATTAGGTGGGTTAATGATGATTAACCATCCACTTGCCTTTTATGGAGGATGTGACCCCAATCTCAATTAAGAATGTCCACATCCTAATTAGAGATTAAGTGGACTAATCAAGATTAGAGAAAATTATGGAGGATGGGATAAGAAGAGAAAGAAAAGTGGATGAATTAAAAATTATTTTAATTCATAATGGGTAAATGACTAAATTAAATAATTTGTCTATTTATTTAATTTAGAGAAGAAAAGTGATAGGTTATTTAATTAATTAATTAAATACCTTAGGGGATATATCAAATTATTTAATTAACACAATCGTGGATGCGGGATAGAAGAATATAAAGGTAAATTTGACCATATGGAGGTGGTAAAATTTAGATGTCTACACTTTTCCCTTCTTTGAAATGTTGTTAAAATAACAATGTTTCAAAGAAAGAATAAAATGCAAACGGCTCGATGGAAGAAAATAGACTATAGGATGCCCTAGTATGGAAAGGAAAATGAAGAAATATGGAAGGTTATGCCCCCTCGAGTTGGTGGATGGGGAAGAAAGGGGGACTGAGTGGTTTTTCGATATGAGGAAATAGATGGTACCATGAGGATGGAGACCAAAAACCATGAAAAATGGCTTTTGAAGGAAAATGGATAAACAAGTTGAAAATGGTGACCAAATGAAGAAATTAGGTTAAAAAGATTAAAAGGGGTAAAAATGGATAGGCTAAATTGGATCAAAAGGTGAATATAAATAGTAAATTAGAAAATTCACTATTCACTTTGACTTTAGTGTGTACACATGGTGAGAGGTGATTGAGCGATCGAGGATGAGATGGAGGATGAGATCATTCACCAAGCGGATATTGTGCATGAGTACTACCATCTATCAGTTGTCCCCAACAAGTATGCTCCAAAAATGATCCTTGTCCTTAGATTTTGAATTATACACATATGTGAATTTTTTCTTTCCATGGGGGAAGGGCAGATAAGCCGAGGGAAAAACAAGATCACCATGAGAGGGGAAATTCACCCATACGAAAAAGTGGATTCACCTCTATATCAAATGGGTGAGCATAGGGAAAGGAATGGGTGAATGTGCTTCCCTAGGGGTAGATGCACAATGATAGGGCAATTATGAAATTACCCTTGTAGGGAAAAGGAGAGCATGATTCTACAAGGGCAGATATGCTATGGGAGGGGCAATTGTGAAATCACCCCTAAAAGGGGGAAAGGTGAACCTATGATAGAGGGGAAATTGTGACATCACCCCTCAAGGGAAAGGGCAGATGTGAAATTTATCCTTTATGGAAAAGGCAGATAGAGTATACATAGGCACTTGTGAAATCACCTCTTTGTAAAAGGGGTGAACTCATAACAGGGAAAGCAAGAATAGGTGGACGCACCTAAGGACAAGCGAATTCACCAAATGGGGACATAGGGGTGAATGCACTTCATTAATGGGAGAAATTGCTAAGATGCAGGATCGGAAAATGCGCAAGAAACAAGGGTAAATACACGACAACAAGGTAGGAAGAAAAAGCGACGAGAAAAGTGGCAAAAGACTTGAAAAATTGTATGTGTGGATGTAGATCATAAATACTCTATAGGCATGGGAGAGGCACTTGGTCATGCTTACGATTGAGGTTTTTAGACTAGATGATCATGAGAAAGTGGATGAAATAGGGTTGCTACACATGGTAGCATTCCTTACAATTAGAGCACATCAACCACTGCTAACAACATTGATGAAGAGATGGAGCTCAGATACATTGTACATTCCTCCTCCCCATAGGGGAGATGATGGTGACCCTAGAGGATATATAGAGCATATTGAGATTGTTGATCAGGGGACACCTAGTGAGTGGGGGAGCCAGACATTCATTATAGCAGAGCTTGCAAAGCATTTTTGGGATGGAAGACCTCCCTACTAGGTAAAGGAGTTGTATATAGATGCATGTATTGGGACTACACTAGCCTTTCCATTATTTTTGTGCAGCTTAATTAATGGGATCCTCCTCCTAGACAAGACTAGGATATTTTTTAGCCTCAAGATGATTGAGGTTGTCTAGCACATTATGGAGAGATGACAAGGTGTGTTTGCATGGGGGCATACACACTAGCACAACTTTACAGGGACATGCATGTAGTATGCTACAAAGGAGAACTTAGCATCACCAATGTTACCTTTCTATAGGTATGGGCATGGGAACATATTCATATTACATGGTCAAATATTTGGGGGTAGAGGAGAGAGATGATACCCTTCTGGTGGAATTTGAATATGGAGAGGTGATACACTATAGGCAGGTTTCGAGCCTAGAGTATTGGCGTTGAGTGTTTGACAATCTAAAAATTGATCAAATAGTGTGGAGGCCCTATGTGGATCATGAGTTTTTATCATGGAGAGTAGAGGACTGATTGTACAAAGGATTCATGTTTAAATGATGCTACTTGATTGGTAGGGACCCCTTCATTATAAAGTTGTATAGGCTAGATCAAGCCACCAGAAAGTTTGGGATTCTACAGGATATCCATGTGCCAGAGGAGAGGTACAAGTGCATTACTTAGGAGAGAGGGTGGGGGTAGGGAGTGTCAGCCCACAGGGTGAGGAAATTGAGGGATCAACTAGTGGAGTAGATATGGCCATGGAGAGGGGGACCAGATGATGTAGGGTTGACAAAGAGATATACAACCTGGATTGTTCATGTTCCCAAGGAAACGGGTGAGAGAGCGGAGGGTGAGGGGACAGGAGTAAAGGATGAGGAGGAGGGTAGACCTCAGAGGAGGCTATAGAGGAGGATGGACAAGCAGATCAGAGAGAAGATAGCATAGGAGGAGGAGAGGGAGGAGATGGGCATCCGTGGGGAGCCTTGGTGGTGTACCAACCTCCATGGGTAGAGGACACAACTGCTAGATTAGTAGGACCTTAGGCACGTATTGGCATCTTACAATATAGGTTGTGGTAGGCATAATTAGAGAGGGAGAGACTGCAAATAAAGGTTAATAGATTGTAGGGGGTATAGGAAAGGGTGGATGAGGGGGTGGTAGCAGAGGAAAATGGGTTGAGGAGAGAGGTAGAGAGGCTATAGGGCCTAATGGAGATTGTGCAAGGAGAGAGGGATGAGACAGTGAGATGGGTGGAGTAGGTTGAATGGCAGCTTCAAGGGATGAGACTAGGCTAGGATGCTTGGGAGTTGGAGAGGGGCAAGCTACAAATGCAAAGAGAGGTACCTCAGCAAGAGAGATGTTGCAAGAGTAGGAGGAGGTAGATACAAGGATGCCACCCTCAAGATTGGATATTGGATGGGATTTTACTATGGTCTCATTCTAGATCTAACATTGAGAGCCCCACCTTTTTCGTAGGTGCATAGTAGGAGTGGAGGATCCTCCCGATTAGGGGGAGATTACAGTCAATAGAGATGGGGGCATCCAATGGATAGATGGGGCCACCAGGTGGAGGAGGGGGGAGGGCGAGATCCAAGGTCACCATAGCACTCAAATGCAGTGAGAAGTGGGGGAGGATAATAGGGACGAGAGGATGATGAGGATAGGATCCCAATTTTTGATAGATACACATCAAATGATATATATAGATGTAGAGTCCATGTACATAATCTTTTGATAGATTGAGTCATAGATTTTTTCTATTGTTGCTAATTTAGGACACATGGCATGTCAGTTGTACTCATCCATTTGTACATTTTGATTATCATGTACATGTACTTATTATTTGACAGACACTATGTGGACTTTGATTAGAGACTATGTCATGGTTATTATGGACTTTATTATGGACTATATGGACTTCTATTTTGATGTATATGATGTGGTTGATGATGATGATGCCCTATATATGATTCTTATATGATGATTTTGATGTTTATTATGCATATATGTATGATGGGAATGTGATTATGATTATGATGGATGTATTGATTATGGCATGCATAATATGGATGATATGGATTATGGCTAACACTTTGTGATGCACTATTGGATGTTTTATGCTTTATGATTATGATATGGATGTGATACTAATGATTTGTGATGCAGGTGGTGATGTGATTGTGATTTACTATGTATGCATATGAGATGATGATATGTGGTTATGTATGACATATATATTTATATATGAGATGATGATGTATGATATGGCATAAATGTGGATGTAATATGAATATGTATAATGTCATGGATGGACTAAATGGATCTAATGGAATGGAATGCATGTAATGAAATGAATGTAATGTAAAAATATTAAGATGCTTAGAATAAAATATATATATTATTCTAAACAACTCAAACTAATAATGAAAATACAAATGATGATAAACTAAGATGCTTAGAATAAAAAATCTATATTATTCTAAACAACTTAAAATGATAATGAAAAGGAAAATGATCCTAATCAAATGAACCCAAATGATAACGTAAATGCAAAGTGAAATGGATTATGATGGGGGATATAGTGCACCTGTCAAGACTATAGGGACCCTAATGGGAAGAATAGGTGGGAGATATCATTTGCATAACCAAAAATTAATAATCATAGGCTAGGGAAAACAAATCAAGATAAATGAAATGCAATGAGAGGATAAATTAAATGCAAGTCTAGTGTCATTCTATCATATTAGGAGCACCATATTTTAATATAGCATAAGATACTAGATATTAGGGTATTGTGAACCAAGGAAAGCATCATATGCATAGGAATAACACAACAAGCAAAAAGGTTATGTCAACATCCCAAAGTTGTGAGGGATTTGGTAGGGCTTGATGTTAGAATAACCACAAACACAAAGGATTCCCCAGCATAACATAGGACTACAAGGATCTTGGTGGGTACTACATGAGACAACCAAGAAGACAAGATCATGTAGAAAATCAAGATATTCCCCTATGTCTACTAATCAAAGTGTACTATCATATGATGGATCATGGCAACCTTGAGTAGGCATAACAGGAATCTCAAATGATACATAAAATGCAAAAGCACCAAAAAATTACAATAAATTTCAAATATCCTTAGACCAATAGGTGGATGGGGTTGATGTAGTTTGATATGAGGAAGGATGCATCTTACTAAGACCAGTGATAGATGGGGGTAGATTGTTTGATCGACATGACTCAAGATACTCGAAATAGTTTAAACCTCATGGGACTAGTGGATTTTGCGATTAGGAACCAGGTAAATAGGGACACTCTTGACAACACAATACAAGACAAAGACACACCCTAAAGCAAAAAACTAGGGTCGTGAGGGTTGATCAAAGATTAGCCTTGCCTACATGAAAGCACAAAGGCCTCATAATTCAATAAAAAGACCGGAAACCAATGATGGATAAAAGTGGAAAGAGGACAATAAAGATGAAAAATGAATAGACAAAATCCAAGAGGGCTCATCAAAGATGGCCTTACCTACATGAAAGTGCAAAGGCAACGTAGTTTGAGAAAAAGGAGCAAGGACCCAAAAAACAACACAAGACCTAATGATAAAAGACATGATGATCCTTCCAAGATTAGGATGCGAGACCAATGACATGACACCATATACAAGTGGTGAAAAGCTTAGGATTTGGGATAGCCAATCTATACCATCAAATGCTCAATCAAAAATACACCAAGCAATGGATGATAGGATATAAGAGACACGATAGGATGCTAGAATTGGATGTCTAGATAGGATGAAGTGGAGACACAAGCATATAGGAAACCGAGATGCAAGATAGATATTGATTAAGTCCTCTGCAAATGGTGCTTGTTGCCAGGTTTTCACCAAACATACTTATCCAAGGTGCCACCAAGGGTGGTTTTCACCATAGGATGAATTATTTCTCTTTACTTTTTTTTAGATTTTCTTGACATATTTTGATTTTTTTGGTATTTTCTAGGTACATGGTAACCCTACTAACTCAGTTGTAAAACCACTTCAGGTGCACAATGTTTATGGGTTCCTCCAAGGGTTCCCCCTCAGGTGTAGTGAGTTGATGAATTCCAGAACCATACTTGGCTATGACAACATAGGGACCCAACCAATTAGCTTCAAATTTCCCTTTCTTCTCTCTATCTTGTTGGGTATGTTGATTTTATTTTAGCAAAATATCTCCAATTTGCAATTGACGAGGTCAAACGTTCTTATTTTAGCTTCTTTTGAGATGATGTTGGTATGTTGATTTTATTTTAGCACAAGATCTCGAATTTGCAATTGACGAGGTCAAACGTTCTTATTTTAGCTTCTTTTGAGATGATTTTCATCAAGGAGCTCTAATTAACTAAGATGGGAAACTTGATATTCTTCATCATTGATTAGGTTCTTCAAAGAGATGTGAAATGATGGGAGTTCAACCTCAATCAGAAAGATGACATTGGTACTGTAGACACCTAAATTTGGACACTTAATTTATCCAAATTTATCCCCTCTCATCTAAGCATCCTTATTTGCATTAATTAAGTAATATCGCTATTATTTAATTAATATCCTTAATTCCTCTAATCCCAAAGGTATCTAATTAAATACCTTCCCCCTTTCATCAAATGAAATAAATAAATATCACATTTATTTAATTCCTCATATGTCACATCCTCCATCATCTTTATATAATCCTAATTATTCTCCTAATCTCATCATTAGGGATGTGCACATGCCTAATCCTTGATTAGGATGTGTCACATCCTCCAACTTTGCAAGTTGGCCTTAATATCTCTTAGCCACCTAACCCCTCCTCTAATCTTCTTCATTAATTATCCTAATCAAGTACTTGCACAACCTTAATCACTTAATTGAGTCAACCCTATTAAATGCTTTCTCTTTTTGAGCAAGGCATCTCCATTCCCCATGTGAATTTTTAATTCACATTTAATCTCCCAATGTATTTAAGGAATTTTAAATTCCTTCCTCTTCCCCATGAGAATATTTGAGGAATTTTTAATTCCCCACTTGTCCTCTCACCCACATGGGGGACAAGTACCCTCTTTATGAGGTGATCTTCTCCCAATCCCAAGGTACTATGTACCCTCTCCATGTCATGTCCTATCCTTCCACCTCATTTCCACTTCACCTTTTAGGGAAATATCACATGCCACATGTCAAGATGTGATGGCTTGTGAGTTCTCAACTCACCTTAGCCCTACATCTTGATCATTGGTGGCTCAATCTCGGCCATCCATTTCCCTAGAGATTTCCAAAATCTCTATAAATACCCCCTCTTTTCTCTCATTTTGGGAAGATCATGCATTGTAGCCAAACTCTTGCAAATTTTTCCTAGAGCCCATACTTAGCCATTTTCATGCTTGCACTCACTTGCATCCATCCTCACATCATCATCTAGCTTGCATATCTTGCCATCCAAGGAGAATATACACCAAAGATCAAAGGGCCAACCAAAGGATCGATTCGACGCAAGGTAAAAAGTTCCATTTCTTGTTCTTATTTTGTGTTGTTTCCAACTAGGCTAATCTTGAGGTGTAGGTTGTTCTTAGTGTTATTTTTTATTACTTTGTTTGCTGCTCGTTTTCTAATGCTCAAATTTGACCTATCACAGGTACCATACACAAGTGAGTATGGGGTATGCTAGTAGGGGTGTAGATGGGTGTATAGTAAGTCCAAAGGGCAGGATTGAGATGGAGGTGCCAATCACAACTAGTATTATTGACAACCTTCTTCAGGATTTTGATTAAGGTCTTGTTGGTCACTTTATCCTAACCATTACCTTGGGGGTAATTGGGTGTGGACCAATGATGTTGGATGCGGAAAGTTTCACAGTTTTTAGACGTGATGGTTTATGAATGGATTTCCATTATAAGTAATGATGGTGGAAGGTATACCATACCTGCAAAGAATATGGTAGAGAATGAACTTAGAAATTTGGGTGCTTATGATGAGGGAGAGTGGAATTGCATCCACCCATTTGGTGAAGTACTCAATGATGATAATGATGAAGGTATTCCATCATAGGATGGAGGTTATATCTTGACGATTAGGTCTAAACCCCATTGCGAAAATAGCAATGGTGTTGTAATTAGTTGCAAATCTTGTGCAAGAGCATGAATCAAATCTACATGTTTGAATAGTACACACTTCTTTATGAACTAATGACATCATGTTTCATTGGGCCAGCAATACCCAGTGCATAGAAACTTTTTGGCCAAGGCCATTCCATTAGCATGGGCCCCACATATGCCACTATGTACCTCATCTAATGCAACTCAAGATTTTGATTTGTTTAGACACCGAAGTAGAGTCCCATTATATCCTCTACAATAAAGTGTGTCCCCTAAGATAGTGTAACAAGAGGCACGATGGATGAAGGCCTTACATTAGTTTCAGTTTAGGTTAGGTGGGAGAATGTTATCATGTAGATAGGTATAAATGTTATGATACCAAGGAGATTGAGGGCCCATAATTTCACACACCATTTCCATATTTTGAATGTTGTATGAGGAGATTAATAACTATTCCACTAGGAATTTGCAATCTATGTGGTCTCAAGGAATATCTATAAGTGAGCTAATTGTTGCCATTGCATCTACAACCTTATTTTGCAGTCTAGAAACCTAATCAAATTGGATGTGACTAAAGTACTTCTTGAAATCATCCACCATCTGTTTGTGGGGAAGAATCTTTTCAACCTTGGTCTGAAAATCATTAGTGACTTGTTTAATGATAAGTTGTGAGTCTCCATAAACATGAAGATGATTGATGTTCCATTGGACTATTATGCAAAGACCAATGATTAAAGCTTCATATTCAACAATGTTGTTTGTGCATGGGAAAGCTAGCCTAAATGACTTAGGAATGTAGTCACCTTATGGAGTGACAAAAAGGATGCCTACACCTACCCCATTCTATGTATATGAGCCATCAAAATATACTTTTCATGCCTCTTTCTTCTAAAATTGTGAATACTAACTCATCTAGAAACTCTGTCAGTAAAGGATAGGTGTCAACTAGAGGAGCATATACCAACTAATTAGTGATAACTTGTCCTTTAATTGATTTACAATCCACATAATCAATATCAAACTCACTCAGCAACATGACCCGCTTAGCCATACGACCTATCAATGGTGTTTTGGATAAAAAATTCTTAAGTCGATCAACTTTAGATATCAATTTCATTTGGTGATCAAGCATATAATGTTGTAGCTTTTGAGAGTTGAAGATGACCACAAGACAAGCCTTTTCCATAGGAGAATAATTAAGCTCATAGCCAACTAGGGTTTGACTAATATAATATATGGCCTTTTCTTTTGTGGACTCATCATGTTGTGCCAATAATTCCCCCAATGCAACTGACACAACTGAAATGTATAGCAACAATGGTTTTCCTAGTATGGGAGGCATAGAGATAGGCAGATTAGCAAGGTACTCCTTGATTTTGTTGAAGCCTTGTTGGCATTCAAGATCCCACTTGAAGACTATATCTTTACATAGCAGCTGTGTGAAAGGCTGTCATTTATCTGTGAGTTGGGCTATAAAGTGTCTGATGGATTACAATTTACCTTGTCAACTTCTCAACTATTTCAAATTTCTAGGTTGGGGCATTTCCATTATAGCTTTCACTTTAGCTAGATCAACCTCAATACCCCTTCTAGATACAATAAAGCCTAGCAATTTTCTTGAAGTGACTCCGAAGACACATTTCTTAGGATTCAATCTCAACTTGTACTATTCTAAGCTGTCAAAAATTTGTTTTAGAATCTTTAGATGCTCTTCCTAGTTTTGGATTTTCCCAGTAGATCATTGACATAGTCCTCCATTATGATGTGAATAAGGTCATGGAAGATGACAGTCATAGCTTGCTGGTATGTTTCCCCCACATTTTTGAGACCAAAGGGCATGAAATTATAGTAAAATGTGCCCCAGGGAGTAGTGAAAGTAGTCTTATGCTGATCTTCAGGTGCAATCTTGATATGATTATATCTTGAAAAGTCATCCATGAGGGATAGCATAATTTTCCCTGATGTCAAATCAACTAACATTTCAATGTTAGGTAATAGGAAATCATCCTTTGGATAGGCTTTACTTAGATCTCAAAAATTTGTATAGATTTTGATGCCCCTCGTGGGCTTGGCTACAAGTACAATGTTAGATATCCAATTTGAATAGTCAATCAGTCTAACTAACCTAGCTACCAACAAATTTTCTACCTCAACTTTTCCAAGCAAATCCACCTGCAGATGGATTTTACAAAGCTTTTTCTTAATCGAATTTGCATCAAGAAGAACATCAAGATGTTACACTACCAAGGAAGGATCTATCCCAGGCATACCTGAATATGACCATGAAAAATTGATGATTCCTTCTTGCAATAGATTAGAAATTATTTGATATTCTTCTGTAGTCAAAGATTTAGCCACATAGGTGATCATTTTTTCTTCTTCAGTTCCCAAATTGATTTATTTTGTTTCTTCAATTAAGATCAAAGACCACCTAGAAAAGTGAGTTCCCATAAGGGGAAGATGAGTATCCCCATCCTCTAATGCCTCATGGATGTTTTCACTAGAGGATACACTCTATTTTATTACTTTTGACAACTCAAGAAGTGCCTCAGAAAGGTTTCTACTAGATGACCCTTTTTTAGTTTGTTTCTTTCTATTTTTTAGGTTGAGGTGTTCATCTTCCCCAAAATGAACTTCATAGTCTTCTCCTAATCCCATAAGGTATACATATGCCTCCTCAAAAGGAAATACATCAATATGCATGCTTCCTCATAGGTCCTAATCTATGAGATTAGGGTGGAAAAGTGAAAGGCTAATGGAGAAGATGGATGTGGATTCAAACAAAGAAGAGAAATCTAAATCATCACATGAGAGTATAATGGATTCCTCTTCAGGGATGTCTTCAAGGAAACTAGTTTCCACGTTAATGTTATTCGATGCACTAGAGGACACAATGGACCATTTTAGTTTCTTGTCATAGCCTAGACCCACATGTTTTGAACACACGAGTGTATCAATAGGTTTATGCATTCCATGCTCATCAATCCCTAGTCCTCCTCCCTAATTGTTGTATTTTTTTGCTAACTTAGAATCTTGTGGATAAACTTCTTGGAAATACTCGATAAGAGGAGGTGAGGGTTCAAGTTATTCTCTATAGACCCATTAACTAATATCCTCACCAAGTTGGTCTTGTAAAGTACCTAGAGAATGAAATGTATTGGAACCCATATTTTTGGAATTGATTGTCTTGGTTACTATTTCTTCTTTCTATGAAGATTTAGATGGTCGGCCATAAGTGCATGGAGAAGCAAAAAAATTTCCCACATTGAGTGTAGTATGCATTTCATATTCCCCACAGCCTTTATCAATGATCTTAACCTTGGTGATGGTGGAGTTGGAAGTGGAAGATGGAGTGGAAGATGTACTATGAGATGATGGTTGAGAAGTTCCCACTTCAATTCCTAGACAATGGAAACAATGTGAAAAGGAGGCCTTGAGAGCACAACAATACTCAAAAGTTTGTGGATCAACGTGTATAGTAACTTTGATTCCATTGTGTGGGAAATTTAGACATTGATGATAGATGGATGGAACTGCTTACATGGCATGAAGCCATAGTCGGTCGATGAGGAGGTTATATGGTAGATCAAGATCAAGAACATGACAATTTGTGTATTGTATAACTGAGCCAACCTGAATAGGGACACAAATAATACATTTTGAATCCTTCTTTGCATTATAATGAGCCTTAATAGTGATCACCTAATTATCCAAGTTGACATAAGTGTACCCCACTTGTACACAAGCTGAGGGATGAGCCATTATCTACTAGGACTCTCTTGACTTTATGCTTGGTGACAAGGATCTCTATATGAAGGGTACGGTTATGGGAAGGATCAATAGGTGGCATATCATTTTGACTAAATTCAAAATTTTAGGTGGATGATAATTGTCCTATGAGAGCTTGGAACTAAGTAGGATCTATGTCATTTGGTACTTGGGTATCCTATAAACCCATGGTGAGGATTTCTTGATACATAGGAGAGGACTTTAGCAAATTTAAAATAGATATTTATGCAGGGTTCTTTCCTAGATGACCAAGGATATTGTATTGTGAGCTTATAGGAGCCTATTGGGATGAAGTGGATGCTCCAACAATTGATATGTTTGTGCAATGCATTGTGATAGCACATTGAGGGTCCTTTCCCTTGACATGGATCATGAAGACTCATGGATCCACTTGTGTAATACACCCAACTATATTTTCATAATTAAATGGTATTTTAATATAACTAATATTACTAGTGCTATTGTTTTGATTGTTATTATTGTTGGATCCATTGTTCGTGTTGGAAGAGCTAGGACATTGGTTATGGTTAGGGAAAGAATTTTGTATATCTGCAATTGAGCATTAGATGACATAGATTGGTTTCCTTCGACCACAATTTCTCCTCGATCAATGAGATCTTGGATGTAACTCTTTAGACCTTGGCACTTATTGGTAGAGTGACCTTTGATTTTATGGTAATCACAATACTCATTTTCTCAGTACCAATTTTCTTGGGTTTGGACTCATCAAAGGAATTGGTTATTAGATAAACCATGACATTAGCCTGAACCAATTTCCTAAAGAGTGCATCGAAAGACTCCCCTAGGGGAGTGAATGTATGCTTGGAATTTCCTTGACCCGATTGGTTGGACTAAATGGGATGATGAGGTGCCCCTTGAGGCACGGATATGACATTTGTTCTTGGTTGTCAGGGAATGTTTTGCTACCATTGAGAGGCATTAGCTACTTGGAAATTCTTGGTGTTAGTGATACCATCATTAACCACATTCTTGTTCTTTTTCCAATAGCCATACTTATCACCATATTGTTTGTCTTTATCTTCCTTAAAGATCTTAATAAGTCCTTTGGCCATAAGGACCTTCTCAATGGTAGTCCCTTTTTCAATGACCTTAGCAAAGGTGGTTGCACAATGTAGATGCAAGTTATAAGCTAACTCTGGATGGGAGTTTTCGAAAATGATGCCCACCAACTCCTTTTCAAGAAGACAACACTTGATTCGACTACCTAAAGTTTTCCACCTTTGCAAGTAGCTAGTGAATGCTCCACCATTGCATTGCTTGTCCTTCATGAGATCCATGGTATCTATATCCTTCTCTAAGTTAAAAGAGAAGTGTGTGACAAATTTTTTTGACAAATCAAAAAATGTGGAAATTGACCCTTGTGGGAGATGTAAGAACCACTCTAAGGCTTGCCCTATTAAGCTATGAGGGAACAGTCAAAGGAGGTAATTTTCATTATATAAGACCTCTTGACAATGCATGTAAAATTCTTGTAAGTGGTCTTGTGGATCACCCTTCCCCTTGTACTTATCAAATTTTGGAATTTCAAAGTGTTTTGGGAAGGGAATTGTAGAAAATGATGGGGTAATGGATAAGGACAAATGTCCTCAAATTTGAAGGACTTCTTAGAGGTGCTAGCTTGTAACTCTTTTAGTGTAGCCTTCATGTCTTTCCATTCTTTGTTGATAGGTGTAGTTGGGGAAGGACCTATCGAATTGGATTGGTCATAAGGATCATATTGATGATATGAGGATGGTAGTGGAAGCGATTGGTTGTATGATGGTTGAGGATATGATGGGACTTGTTGGTATTAGTTTGCATATGTTGGTTGTTGATTGCCATAAATTTGTTGTTGGGATGGTGGAGGTTGGTAGTAGGATGAGGAAGCAAGTTGTTGTTGGGATGGTACCTATTGATAATATGATGGAGTGGGTTGACTATTATTGAGAATCATATGGAGGCAATTACGGATTGGTTTGTTGTTGGTAGGTGTTTAGTGCGAGTTGTTTGGGATTAATGTAGGATGGTTGTTGGAATTATTGTTGATTATATTGATAATTAGGATTAAGATTAGATGCGGTATATTGCTGTCTCAAAGTGCTAGGTGGAGGAGGCAGTTGGTAGTAAGTATTTTATGGAGGTGGTTCCACAAAGTGTGGGGGTTGATGGTAGTGAGTTTAGAAATAATGAGGTGGTGGATTAGCATATGTATGTGGGGGTTGTGGTTGATATTGGTATTGATTTGCGGGATTACCTAGAGATTGTGAAGGAGGTTGTTGGGGTTGTGGATGGACTTGTGGTTGAGGTTAAGGTCGAGGTTGCAGTTGAGATTAAGGTTGTGATTTAGGTTAAGGTTGACGTTGAGGTTGAGGTTGAGGTTGCGGTTGTAGTTGGGGTTGTGGATGGTGATAAGATGATTCTTGTGGGCCAGAATGACTGGGATTGAACGGTGGTGGTGGTGGTGATAATGGGCATGTGCGAATGAGGGGGATATGAGGGGGTACAAAAGCTAAAATGTTAGACATAATGCCCCTAGTGTTTCCTGATGACTGATTTGGTTTATTTTGTTGACGAGGTGGTGTAGATGGAGTGTGCACAGTAACTTATGGATTGTTGAATTTAGGTGCCACTCCCATGACCAAAATCCAAATAGAGGGGGATGGTATGCAATATCACACATCATTTCCAAATCCTAGTTGATACTAAGAATCTTTTGGTGGAGCCTAAGGAGCCTGAGGGACTAACGACCTTGGATTAGCTTGGGAGCTTTGAGGATCCTATTATTGAGGGGGTAAGGTGCTAACATATTGCATCATGTCAAACCCAGGTGGTGGTTTAGCACCCCTCATAAGTAGTGTAGCAAGGATCTGATATGAACATTCAACAAGGATGTAATCAACCATTTGGACATTGGTGGGATTGCTAAGATACTCATCAATAGATAACTTAGGTTGATTGACCATACCCTCAGTTCTTGAATCTTGAGTGGGGATGTTGGAATGTTGCGACCCCTTGTTCAAGGGCAGATTTTAGTGAACCAATGGTTGTTGTTGGTGTTGTTCCATGAGCTTCTTAGCATGTGATCAAGTGGTAATAGGCATGAAAATATGGATAACTAAAAGATGAAGATGACATGAACCTCTAAGATACAAATAAGTGATGATGATTTGGATAGTTTATTAAAATATTACTAGGATGATGGACTAATTGATTGGATGACTAATTGGATGATTGTTTGGACTAGATTTCTGATTGGATTGGATTAGATTGATTGATTGATTGGATTAACCCTGAACTAGCCTTTAGAGTTTAAATGGACAATGTAGGATGATGATGATTGAATTGGATATGATAATAAAAAGAATGATTACAAAAATAATTCACCTCTAGATGCAAATAAATTGATGAGGTCGCAAGTGATTACTGAGTAAGGATGATAATGATTAGGGTCAGTTAATTAACCCAATTGGATAAAAATCTCCCAAATTCATGTATAGGGGGTTTGAATTGATTGATTGATGATTGATATGATAACTAAGGAGGTCCTAACATAAACCTATGTGCCTAAATGGATGATAGGATGACTTTTAGAAAATTTGAATGTACAAAAATGACAATTGTGAGTAGTTGGATGATGATAAAAAAGATCATGATGATAAAAATGTTTTGATCACAAGAGTAGGCTTTGAACAATGTAAACTTTCAGTGGACCAACAGGTTCACTCTCTAGTTTTTGTATGCAAATTTGAATCTGTGTATAGAAAATTTTCCTCTTTAGGACATGGGTTCACCTATCTAGGATGTCACAGAATCCCCCCTATGGGTAGCACTATTGCCTATCTAGGTCCAAAGGTTTTCCTATCCTCCATGACTATACAAGACAATGTGCAGGATTTCCCAAAAAAATTTGGATTCACCTAACCAAGTAAATGTATGGATGGCATGACAATAGGGTCACCTCTATGTGATGTGGGATCACCCAAATAGGTATCTTTGAAATCACCTATCTAGGACACAAGATCGCCTATCTATGGATATGTATGGAAAATATGATGGTCGGATCACACCTGTGTGAAGGAGAATCACCTATCCAAGGGTAATGTACTGATGAGGAGGTGTGGACTTAGACGTGGAATCTCCTCTATGAAAGGTAGATTCACCTATAGGGTGACGAAGCTGTACGAACAACTCAACCGAATTCACCCTTTTGGGGAGTGGAATTTCCTATCAAGGAATGGTATGGACACAGGGTAGAATCACCTCTGGGAGAAGCAGGATCACCCAAGGGGTGGATGGACTCGACAAATAGATTCACCTCTATGTAAGGAAGAATTGCCTATTGAGGGTTGACTGACTGAACATACAAACTAGAAAATCATGTGAAATCACCCCTCTAGGGAAGTTTCACTTGTCTGCAGTGCAAATTCACCACTTTGAGAAGTGGATTCACCCCTATGAAATGAATGGACTATGGAAAAGGACATATGACAAAACACAAAAAATAATGGGCAAAGACAGACTATGAACTAAAGACACTCACTAGTATCCAATAAGAAGATAGTTGAGGCAACACAATCCTAGAATTAGTCAAAAGGGTTTACAAAATTGATGTATTCCCACCACCCTGAAGGTTAATAATTATGATAATCAGGTGGGAACACCCTTTCTCACAAAGGTATATAGGTGGAGATCCAATAGCATAGGATCATCAACAAACACCATAGGCTCACCTTCTCTCTCTCCTTGAGAACTATCATAGTTCATCACAAAGAATTCTATCTCAACCTAAGCAAGTACATGGTGAGTAGCTTCAAGGTTTCATCCACAAGCCCTACACTACACCAAGCCATGGCTTAAACATAGGTCTTAAACTAGGCTAAATAGGAAACTAGGGGAGTCCTCGATACACTAGGAGGGTGTGTAAGGCACATCTATGAACATCGTCCAATCACAAGCATGCATCGAGATCCCCAACAAGATACTAGAAACTTAGACCAACCCTTCACACCTAACTAGGAATCACCCTAGTATCTATGCTCCAGTAGACACAACATGACTCAATTGGGGTATAACTTTCATTCTCCCCCCTTTCTATACCCTGTTGATTCACATGGTTGAGATTATTCATTGGGGTGATAAATCCCCAAGTAGGTCTCCTAAAGGGAAGGGTATGTTAGGAATTTTTTGTCCCTAGGCTCTCATGTAGTGCAAGGGGAGAGCATACGTACAACTAACACCCCTAGGTAGACTCAACTTGACTTGAGTTAACTACAATATTTTATCCCCAAGCTCACCATACAGTGCAAGGGGAGAGCACAAATCAACAACTTCCTCCAAACATGACAAACAAAGTAAATTGACCCTTTAATTACCTACATGTGCCTAAATTATTTAGGGAAAGCAAACTAACTATTGTCTTCAACTGCTTTTCTTGTAGAAGATATGTTAGTAGTTTCACCCACCGATCTTGGACAAATGAAAATAAGCTTGCACAAACGTTAGTAAAACCTCACAAACAATGCCAATCAAGTTAGCAGATTAATACTTAACCCAAAACCCAATGAAAGTTTAAATTGAAGGATTTAAGTCTTGGGTCTACTTTGGAGTTTCCTCTTGGGAGTGCAAGTCCACCTCTATAATGTGTGCAATCACTTGTGTGATTTGATTACAATAACCTATTCAAATTATAATATTTCCTAACTACAAACTCACTTATCCAGAAAGGGCGGGAGTAGAATCACATGTTGGGTGAACAAGTTCACCCCCCCATGTAGTAACTTCACCTCTATGGGGGGCAGAAGTTAGGATTGCCTCTACAAGTCAGGTGTTGTATGTCCAAGCACATAATCACCTCTACAGAGTTCAAATTCACTTGTCTGAATCTAATCGAAAGAGGGCGAGAGTATAATAACCCTTTGAGAGAGCGGATTCACCCCTATAATCAGGCGGAATTTCTCGTTAGGCAGATTTACCTCTGTAATGAAAATATCAAACTTACAAAGTTAAAACAAGACAAGGATCAAATAGACTCATGATGTGGGTCCAACCAGGAATGCTAGAAATGTGTGCAGGAGAATTCCTATTTCAAAATGTAGACACCGAAATTTGGTCTAAGCCTACGACTTCAATATTCTTCATAATTCCTATTCTTCATGGTCATGATTAAATAATCTTAATTATTTAATTAATTCATCTTCTATTAATTCTTCTATTAATTAAATAATCTTAATTATTTAATTAATTCACATTTTCTTTATTCTATCTGATTAATTAAAT